>JBBPBX010039715.1:0-29742 GCA_038048925.1 Garcialebias charrua
ATTTAACATTTTTCTCCTCTTCTTTCCAGTCTGGACTGGAATCTCAAGGGGCAAAGAGTCACATGGGAGGAGCAGATTGCGATGAAGGACCCTTGACCTTCTTTGACCCTTTTCAGGTTTGAGTTCATAAACTGGGACATTTTCATTTACCTGGCGTACAACAACATGAACAATGTCCTCCCAATGATTCCTCAGTTTTCCTGGGCCCCCACGAGGTGTCAAATTGCGCACTAAAACACGATCACCTGGTTGTAGTACTGAACTATTCACCTTGCGGTTGTACAATTCCTTACTCCTCTGGCCGGCTTTCTGGGCATTTTCTCTGACGATTCCATACGCCTCCTCCATGCCTTGCTTCCACTTTTCCATATAGCCATGATGATTATGGTCTGCTTGTTCTGGAGTCAAATTAAACAGCATGTCAACTGGCAATCGGGGAGAACGCCCATACAACAACTGAAAGGGGGAGAAACCTGTCACCTCACTCCGAGTACAGTTATATGCATAGATCATTTTGTTTAATGAATCCTTCCAGTTGTGTTTCTGTTTGTCTGTGAGTGTCCGAAGCATTTGGAGTAATGTCCGGTTGAATCTTTCAACTTGTCCATTTCCTTGCGGGTGGTAGGGAGTGGTTCTGGACCCTGCAATTCCACAGTATTTTTTTAGTTGTGTGAATAGTTGATTCTCAAATTCACCACCCTGGTCGTGGTGAATACGAGCAGGAAAACCAAATTTCATGGCGTAATCATTAAAGATCTTGTCCGCAGCTGTTTTAGCTGATTTGGAAGTGGTGGCATAGGCCTGGGCAAAGCGGGTAAAATGATCAATAATCACCAAGATGTACTCATAACCCCCTAGACATTTTTCGAGATGTAGGAAATCAACAGAGACAAGTTCAAATGGTTGAGTTGTTACTATATTGGTGAGGGGAGCCCTTGTTTCCTGACTGGGTTTCGTCACCCCGCGCCATTTTACCTTTTAGGTACTTAAGCGACTGACGCCCCTCCATCTTTCTCTTTTTTGCCCTTCACCTCGCTGAAACACCTGAACATCGAGGGACTTCTCTGTTGTCGCGTCGCTTGATTGAGGTGAGCTTGCTCCCTACACTGAGCATACAGAGAAAATTTTCCTGCGTACTGCTGGGCTGGGCGAAAGCTAGTCCAGCATTTTTCTACTTACCTCGAAGTTTTCTTCTTTTTCCGCAGCTTCGCTCGACGACGCTAACTGCGTCACAACCTTCTGCTAATCTCTAGCAGTCTACTAGCGAAAGCAAGACGACGGAGAAGACGGCTTCGAACAAAAGGAAACTAGGACCAACTTCTACTCTTCTCGTCTCCGGACATGGCTCCCGAGAAGGGAAAACGGAGGACAAAGAAGAAGAAAACCAGGACGACGAGTCCTCGCTCGCGCCCATGCCCCAGCGGATGCGGCTACTCCCTCTCGACGATGGACACCCACGAGGCCTGTCCCGTCTGCCTAGGGATCCTGCACGCGAGGAAAGCGTTGGAATCCCCCAACTCCTGCCCCCACTGTCGTCGAATTACGGCCACAGTGAGGAAACGCAGCGCGGACACGTTGGCCAAATCTATGGCAAGGACTACGGTGATGAGAGGTCGCACGTCGCACTAACCTGCTGCTCCAGAACCGGAGCCTGAAAACGTGGACCTGGAGTGCAGTGGCCGAGTCGGGAAGGACAATGCGTCGGACTCCTCACTTGCCGTCGAGGACTCGACGCCAGAAGTGTCTGACATAGACGCCGAATACGGTGACAAGGGAGAAACTGTTGATTCCTCCCAGAACCTGGTGCAGAACCTTCCGGAACCGGACTTGTCGGTACATGCTCTGTTCGACCTGTGCCATAGGGCCACTGATGCCCTGCAGGTCATGCGGCTAGACCCCACGCCTCACCAACAGGCTACGAGACTGGCAGGAAGCTACTTCTACGCGAAGCAACCAACAACGTCGCAAAAAATGCCAATTTTTCCGGACTTTCTCATGGAACTCAAACGATCCTGGGCAGAACCAGAGCTCCTATCATGCTGCCATTGTCCCGACTCTTGGATGTTGCGGGAATGGAGGCTCTGGGCCTTGCCAGCGCACCCCCGATAGAGGAGTCTCTGGCGGCTCACCTGGCCTCCACAGCCACGGGAATTAAACCAGCGCTACCCAGCAGGGCCTGCCGCACTTCGGAAAAACAACTCGAGAAGTGCTACAAGGCCCAAGGCCTCGCGGCTCGCGCAATGAATGCATCGAGCATGGTGCAGGCGTACCTGGCAGAAAAACTACAGGATATCCAGGTAACAAAAGACGAACAAGCCGCAACCGAGGCCATAGAGGAGGCCCGCCGTGCCTCTGGCCTCGTGCTCAGCATGATGGGTACAGTAGCTATTTCCCAAGGCAAAGCAATGGTAGAAATAGTTGTCATCCAACGCCATCTTTGGCTAACACTGTCGGACCTCCCGGAGAACCAGAGGTAAACTTTCCTACAGCACCCGATCGAGTCGACGGGACTCTTTGGGAGATCCCTGGAACGTGTCCAGGCAAGGCTGGAACAAAGATGCAAACAAGCGGATGCCCTCCGCAAGGGTTTGCCAAGGAAAAAATTTGCCCCACCAAAGGAAAACATGCGTGGTCTCCCACGAAAGAGACCCGCTGGGGACTGTGAGGCCTCTCAGTACCGTCCGAGTGCTGCTTCGACCTCTTCCTACGGAAACCAGTTTCGGACTTGATGAACCAGGACAAACTGATAATTTTACAGGTTCGCCTGCCCATGAAGTACGGGAACCTAACTTTCTGATCCCAGTCTCTGCTCGTAAAAATCTAAGAGGATCTGGTGACATGTGTGCGCACACCAAATACGACTCGCCTACTGTATATGTAAACAAAACAGACAATGTTTCAGACATGTACAAAAATAAAAGTACCAAAGCACAGACTGCCCTGGTTCTTGACTCGAGTCCCATTTTTATAAAACCTAGACCTCACGGTCAAAATATGAACCACAGCAAGATACACAAGATCCGCCAGAGACGGCCTGGTCTCACAATATCTTCTTTTGGGCCGAGCAATCTGCTCGAAAAGGCGTGAGAGGGGTCAAAGGTCACACCTTCAGCGCTGAAACACAAGGAGCAGCAATTCAACATGCCATCCAGGCTCAGCGCGCATGCACAGGCCTGGGAGGCATGTCTACCAAATGATTGGGTCATGACAACTATACGTCACAGGCTCAAGTTACAGTTCTCAAAGAGACCGCCCCGTTTCTCAGGGGTGTTGCAATCTAAGATCAACCTTGCACACGTGCTGAGGGAGGAAGTTTCAACGATGTTGCAAAAGGGAGTGATTAGTTTGGTCTCAGGACGCAAACTACGCTCTGGCCACTATAGCAAGTACTTCCTGGTGCCCAAAAAGGACCATTCCTTGAGACCGATTCTGGATCTCAGGACTCTCAATAAAAGAATTAAAACTTTCAAGTTCAAGATTCTTACACTGCGGTAAGTTCTCCAGTCTGTGAGACCAGGAGACTACGCATGTACAATGGATTTGAAAGATGCCTACTTCCATATAGGCATGTGGAGGAGACACAGAAAGTTCCTCCGTTTTGCGTTCGAAGGTAACGCTTATGAATTCAAAGCCTTACCCTTCGATTTAAAGACTGCTCCGCGTACATTTACTAAATGTCTGGATGCAGCCCTGACCCCTCTTAAGGCTTGGATATAGTCGCACTCTGGGTATTTGCGCATGCTCCGCGGAGTCCGTGCGCTCTCTAGCCGCGCGCTGTGTGCGTTTATGGTTGCGCACTGTTAATTGTTCACCGACAGATGGCAGTAGTGTGAAACCAGTGGGAATGTAGTACGAGAGAGTGTAGAACAAGAATCGGTTGACGTCACACATAACAAACAAAATGGCTGCTCGTAGTGCGAAAACTCGTCGTTTACTGGAACTTTTATTAGAGGAAGAAGAGATTGTGTGTTTAATGCTTTTAAACTTACAAATACGTCGTCGAAGAAGGTGGTGTGTTCGTCCATTACATTCCCAGAGACGTGTAGACGGCGAGTACAACGTGCTTGTGAAGCAAATGCGGTCAATGGATGATGATGAAATGCACTTCAGATATTTTTGTATGTCCCCACACCGATTCGACGAACTGCTGCACCGCATTTCGCCGTAGGAACCATCATAGTCCAGTAACATTGTCTGAAAGACTGGCTGTTACTTTACGCATTTTGGCTTCTGGTAGTAGCCAGAAATGTGTAGCAGCTAGCTATAAACTGGGTTCCACCACTGTGTCTCACATCATTTCGGAGGTTTGCCAGGCCATCTGGAAGGCCCTGAAGACGGACTTTGTGTCAGTGCCCAAAGGACAGGAGTGGGCAGACATAGCCCGAAACTTCTGGAGAGTCTGGAACTTTCCAAACTGCTTGGGCTGTGTTGATGGCAAACATGTCCAGATCAAAGCACCGCCAAATGCAGGGAGCGATTTTTTTTAATTATAAACGGGCTCACTCCATTGTCCTCATGGCTGTGTGTGATGACCTGCCTGGACATCCTGGTACTATTCTAAGTATTTTCTGACATTATGGCTAACTGCACATGCATCTCTAAACACAAGGTGTATACTGTAGATGAGTGTGTAATATTCTTTTTTCTCATGTACTATATGTACAGGTAACAACCTTGACGATGGCCGGAAACTGTACAACTACAGACATTCCAGGGCGAGGCGGGTCATCGAAAATTCATTTGGTATCCTGGCAGCACGATGGAGGATTCTTGGACGGCCCATCGACTTCAACCCAGACAAGACGGTGGACGTGGTGAAGGCGTGCATGGCCCTCCACAATATGCTAGCGCACACAGATGCAGCAGCCTCACCAGCATCAAGATACATTCCCCCAAGTTTTGCAGATGGAGCTACAGCATCTGGGGAACTCCTGCCCGGCGAGTGGAGAAGGGTGGTGCTTGGTGACAACAATCTGACACAGCCTGGACGTCTGTCAACAGCACGTGCATCCCGGGCAGCCATTGCCGTCCGAAATGATCTGACCTCCTTCTTCAAAACACCACAGGGTCTAGTGCCCTGACAGGATGCAGAAATACGGAGAGGCTGCTTACATTAATTGTTAACAGTTTGCAAANATCCTGGCAGCACGATGGAGGATTCTTGGACGGCCCATCAACTTCAACCCAGACAAGACGGTGGACCTGGTGAAGGCGTGCGTGGCCCTCCACAATATGCTAGCGCACACAGATGCAGCAGCCTCACCAGTATCAAGATACATTCCCCCAAGTTTTGCAGATGGAGCTACAGCATCTGGGGAACTCCTGCCCGACGAGTGGAGAAGGGTGGTGCTTGGTGACAACAATCTGATAGAGCCTGGACGTATGTCAACAGCACGTGCATCCCGGGCAGCCATGCCGTCAGAAATGATCCGACCTCCTTCTTCCAAACACCACAGGGTCTAGTGGCCTGGCAGGATGCAGAAATACAGAGAGGCTGCTTACATTAATTGTTAACCTTTTGCAAACTCAGTGAAAGTATATGTCCAGCATGTGAAAAACAACCATAATTTTCAAAAACCAAAAATAAATGTGACAGTCATTCGTGAAATGTAGTTCACTTACATTCTGTGCTGCTGCATTTTAGCTCAACATTTGTGGGGTTTAGTTTTTTTCATTAACAAGTGTGGCATTTTATTTGGTTAATATTTTCTATTTTTATTTTTTTTAGTTTTGCAGAGGTCAGTCATTCACACAACTTTGTGGTTCTTTACTGCCCTGCTGTAGTAGTTTGCATGAGTGCTGCTGTTATGAACATGTTTATTACGGTGTTTCAACACTGTCAAACTTTTTACATTTTTAAACTTTTTTAAAACTTTTTACATATTTACAATGTGCTTTTTCTAGTTCGGTTGCAGTAGTAACACTACAATGACATATTTGAGCGTGTTTATGTTTAAGTTGCATAAACTGTTTAAAAAAAAAAAGAAAAGTGAACTGAAAAAGTAATCGGTTTTCCTAAGTTTTAAATAAAACTACACAACCAAAGACTGCGCTGGAACATTTTTTGCAATGACATTTACCTGATAGCCATTATTTCAACATTTTGTGTACTACATGGTTAGGCTAGATTTGGGTTATGGGGTTTGTTTCTCTAACACATTTATACTGATCTCTAATTTATTGGTAATCCTGATAAACAGTCCATAAACTCATGGAAAACTGTTATGGAGCATATAACCATATTAAAAAAAACGACCTTTAATTGGAGGTGCTACCACTTTCATTTAATTCACTTAATTTGGGTTCAAGACCAGAATTGTAGTCTCAAACATATAATCAGCAGCAGGTTTTGTTTTGGTTTCTGCTAATTAAAAGGTCATTGTTAGACTGTTATAAGATTGTGACGTGAATTGACTTTACAGTATCAACTCCAAAATTATAGCTTTGAATGTGTTCATATTTAAAGTGCATCAGCACTTGAGAAAGGAAGAGTCAACTTAATTTATTTATTTATTTTAAACAAAGCACAATAATAAAAAAAAACATGAAAGCACTCATGCATTTCAGCAGCTACTTTTCTACTTTTCAGCAGGGAAGTTCTGTTCAGCTTCATGCATAATTTGGTGGATCTTCAAGCGAACTGTTGATTGATGGTCTACATGGATCCGCGACATCATGGCAGTGACAAAACCAGCAAAAAGTTCATTTTCATCCGGTGGTTTGGAGCTCGCCATACTGACCCTCTCCCGGTCTATTGATTCTAACCTCTTCATCAATATGTCATTTGCCCTTCTTTTGTTGGGTCGTTCAAATGGAGTGGGAGCTGTCGGGCACATGGGGGTGGATTGAGAGGACTCCCTCGAGGCACCGGGACTGCTGCTGTGGCTACTGCTGCTACCAGTAGACTCAGATCTGTGAAGGGTGGGATGGCCAGGCAGTTTGGGTGGACGGATGGGAATTGGCGCAGTAAGGGCATGTTGAGAGACTGGTGTACTTTTAGTTGGATGGTCGTCAGTGGGTTGGAGGGACATGCTATCTTCTTCAACCAGGCTCAGTTGCAACATATATTCAGTCTGAAAAAAATTAACACAATGTCAATCAGTAACAATTAAAGTCTGAAAAATAACAGAGAATTAGATATGCATTTTTATGTTTATATAAGTCAAGGTTCATCACAGTTATTACATTGTCATTAAAGGCCCCTCAACACGCATACAGGCCTTTGTTTTGTTTGTTTACACTCACATTAGAAATAGTTATTCCCACATTAAAAACATGAACAATAATAAAATACAAAGGATTTAGTGCATAACAGCTTACTTTAAGACCTATAAAATCTGTGATTCTCTGATTTTATGCCTGCAATTGTGTCCACCAAAACAAACAACCATGTGCTCAAACAATGGCGGGGCCTACCACATGCTGAAAAACATACTTTGTTGTCCATATTGCTGTCCGTTTGTCGGTGCTTCACAAACTGACCCAGCCAAACCAGCTCCAGAAGGATGGTGGGCACTGGTTTGTTTCCTCTGGGATCACCACTTCGGCTGACCACCTTCTTGGCTTTGACAAACCGATCTCGAAGGTTTTTCCACGTCTTCCTGCAAATTGCCTCATCTTTTTGCAGAGCCGTGGCGATTTCTTTCCATGAATTTTGTGCCATCTGACTGTCTTTATGATCACGCATGGACGGATCATACAGATGCTGGTACATTCGGACCTGTTCAGCCAGATTTCCTTCGAAGACGTCCATCTTGAAATCCAGGTGTAGTCGCAATGACCAACGCGCAGGCTTTGCGGAGCTTCAAAATCTTGGAGGTGCACGACCACGCGCGAAACCTACGCGCTGGGCCAAAGCGCGGGGGCGGGGACTATGCGATTGCGTCACTTTACGCGCGCGCACCCTCGCGCCCTATGCGACGCGTCAACTATATCCTAGGCTTCAGGAGCTGGACCGGAAGTTCCCTGTCAGCAGCTGTGATCCAGAGTGAAACCAGATGGCGAGTCAGTACCCCAGGAATTAAGGACCGCCCAGCAGAAGCTCCGCCTCCTGCTGGAACACTTCATCTTACATCAAAGAAAAGTGGTATGATCCAAAATGTTCCCGCCTCTCTAAAAAAGGAGCAGTGGACTTCAGAACTGATTTTCTCAACCAGAACTCTTCATGAGAGAAGGGAAAAGGTCGAATTGATTACACATTATTCAGTTTACTGAATTTCTGTGGTTCTTTTTACATTTTTTTTCTTTTCTTAAATCCCAATTAATATTTATTGTTAAGTTGTGAACTGTAAATTGTCATTGGGTTTTTGAATTTGAAAATTGATAAGATTTATTTTGAGAAGTAGTTAATTTAGGAAACTAAATAGCTTAAATTCTTAAAGGAGCACTAATCTTTTAAATTAGGTTTAAAAGATTAATTAGCTGTAAATTAAATAAATTACAGTACTAAATTGAAATAAACTAGAATACAAATTAGATATAAGATAAATAGCAACCCTTAATTACCATTTAGTGTTTATTGAAATTCTAAGAAGAGGTTAATAAATTACCAAAAAGGGAACAAGGGATCTATTTATATCGTTTTGAGTGTAATTATATGTGATTGTGTGTGTTATTGTTGTTTATTCATTTGTTATTATTAAATGATAAGCTGGCAGTTCAACTTTCACATTGTGGTCTGAGTCAATAATTTAAGGTTTACTATTTTACTTCTTTCTTTTTGCTCCAGAAGTCGAACCTGGTAACTAGCCCTTAACCTAACTAGACTGTAAACACGCCATGAGCGTTGTATAGATAATTGGCGAACTAGCCAAGATTAATAGCGTGTCATAGGTGTTACACCAGCAGCTGACGTTCTGTTCAGTGTAACAATTCAACGATTCAGCAGCAAAGATGCTCACTGAGATTTGATGACAGGAATATTTTTCAAACAAGCATACTGACAATTTCAGTAGCTTTGGTTCATTATCATGATCAACAGATATGCACCAAAAATGAGGTTTTGTTTAAGTTCCAAGAAATAAAAAATAAAAAATAGGGAGAATATAGGAAGAAAATAAGATTGACCACCTTTGTACAATGTTTTTTTGTACATTTAAAATGTTTTCAAGATGCAAAAAAATAAACGTTACTTCATAACACTTAAACATTAATTGTGGGAAATTTTTTCCACTGAAACATGACATGGCGACTGGTGGGATCGAACCCGCGACTCTGGGATCAGCTTTTCCCCCCTCTTTCTTCCCCTTTTTCTTCCCCCTCTTCTTCTCCCTGCTGCTACTCCATCCTGGCGGAGCATGTCTGAACATGAAAATGTGGGTTACTGGTAATATGGGATAACAGCACAGAGTGTACAATAACAGTCAACAAGTCAGATTTATGAACGAAGCTGTGCAAATTTATGTGCAGAGTCAGAGTCAGAGAGTCAGAGAGTCTTTATTGTCATTTGCACCGCATGTGGTACATGTGATGAAAACGAGATTATGTACACGGGGTCCCAGTTACATCCAACAACAAATGCAAGAGAAAAACAGTAATAACATCTAGAATTAACAAAGAGAAACATCAACTAGTAATACACTGAGCCCTAATGTAGTGGAAAAACATCATTATAAACAGCAGCACGAATATGAGTTTGTATGAGCAGATAGTCACAGATGAACACAGCAACAAGAAAACAGATCAGCATGATGTGATATTTTGCAGTGTTTATTCTTATTATTTATTTATTCATGAGTCTTATGTGATTGTAAATTATAATTGTGCATTTTATGGTTATAAAAAAGTATATTGTGTATGAAAAATATCAAAGAAAAACAGCAATGTCAAGCAGCAGACTAGTTGACAATATAGTTTTGAGCAAAAAACAAGGTTCAGAGCCCGTCCCAATGAAGCACCTAGTGCCTCCTCTATGGATGATCTGTTTCTAGGTATCCATTGGTGTCCATGAATGACCGTGAATGTGCACAGCCCTTGCTGTGTGTGTGTGCACAGACCGTACTGCCGTAATGGTACACCATAGACCAGACTCATCTCTTTGCGTGACCAGCACACACGCAAGTGAGGGAGAAGGCCCACCACCGCATCACAGCATATGCAGGGTGTCCTCCACGGATGCTAACTCTGAACCAGAATACTTAGAATTTTGAGCGGTATTTATAGGGTCCAGAACGACTACGATTTAGACTCACGGTTCCAAGAAAATTTCTGGCTTCAAATGCAATACTGTATAGGCTGAAAAACAAACAAACAAAGCCTGAATCGTTTTTCACATCATACTTTCTTATTTTTGTTGATTTTTCGTCTGTTACCGTAGTTTTGAGCTGTTGAAGGACATGATGCATGATGGGTAATCAAACGGCTGCATGACGTCATCTTCCGCGTTTCTGCTTTCAGATTTTTCAGAATCCACGTCGGGAGAGAGGCAGTGCGTGGAGCGTGAGCATAAAGTCAGTGAGTGGTATACCTCTAGTGTGGACATTTAACTCATTGTGCACCACAGAAAATAATCATTTGTGCTAGACGCTAGAAGATACCGCATGAGAGCTGCGGTGCAGGAATTACGGTCGCCATCTTGGAGAGGTCGGCCGTCTTATTGTGCAGCTTATTTCTGTTCAAATCGACGGACTGTTGACGTCAGGTCTCGGGAGATAACTTTTCACAAGTAAGATTAACATATTATGGTTTGTATTTTGTGAATAAATATTACTAAAGTGTATTTATGTCCAGCGGCCGCCATCTTGGAGAGGTCGTCCTTTTTATTTGGTTAAAGCAGAAGATGTTTCAGCCATAGATATCTATGGTTTCAGCACTGTGCAGCTTATTTCTGTTCAAATCGACGGACTGTTGACGTCAGGTCTCGGGGGATAACTTTTCACAAGTAAGATGAACATATTATAGTTTGTATTTTGTGAATAAAAGGTTACTGTAGTGTATTTATGTCCAGCAGCTGACGTTCTGTTCAGTGTAACCCAACCCAACGATTCAGCAGCAACGATGCTCACTGAGATTTGATGACAGGAATATTTTTCAAACAAGCATACTGACAATTTCAGTAGCTTTGGTTCATTATCACAGATATGCACCAAAAATGAGGTTTTGTTTAAGTTCTAAGAAATAAAAAATAAAAAAAATAGGGAGAATATAGGAAGAAAATAAGATTGACCACCTTTGTACAATGTTTTTTTGTACACTCCCAAATTCCCGTTTTCATTTTGAAGGTTTTCCAAAGCCAGGGGCGGATCAACTGGGGTGGCATGGGGTGGCAGTTGCCACCCCAACAGAGAGCCTTGCCACCCTGTTTGCCACCCCACCCCAGCTGGACATTTTACTTTTTCTACTTTCTTTTCTTTCTTCTACTTTTATTACTTTCTGTCTTCCCTTGGGAGGTGCGTCCTGTAGCAGAATTTGTTTTCTTTCTGCTACACACCTGGATTGAATCTGTGGGTGATTAACAGGCTTCTACAGCAGTGTTTTTCAACCTTTTTTGAGCCAAGGCACAGTGTTTTCATTGAAAAAAATCCCGAGGCACACCACCAACCAAAATTGTAAACATAGATACAGTACACTGTATCCGCCTATATTAAATATATAGTCATTCTTATCAAAGTGTCTTGAATAGAAATGAAATAAACACAAAAATGTATTTTTATCATATTTTATATTTCTTATTTCAAATTGCACTTAACATGTCTTCAAAAATACACCCGAACAGTACCACAATAATGTGGTCTTAAATTTAAAGAGGTTGTAGAAAAGGGGGGGGGGCTTTTTTGAAAATTTCCAAGGCACACCTGACGATCACTCGCGGCACACTAGTGTGCCTAGGCACAGTGGTTGAAAAACACTGTTCTACAGGACTTTGTGGCTGCAGAAGAGGTCATGCAATCCTTATTTAATTTACAAACATTTTTGAACTGACTGCCATTTGATACTGAAAAATTAATTGAAATAAAATCAATAACAAATTCAAATTGAACAGTAACATTTATTCAGGAACAATATATTTAACCTACAACAAAAAATGAATACAACAATTTGTGTTTTTTTTTTAACAAAATGAGGAAGTCAGGACTAATGGCTACAATGAGCACGTTTTGCAGCGCATAGCTTTTCAAAGCGGGGTTTCAAGCTTGACACGGCAACTCTCAGCTCGTGTTCAATGTTTAGCTGGGACCTGTACTTGATCTTTAGTGCAGCAACAGCAGAGAAGCCAGTCTCACAAAGATATGATGTTGCAAAAGGAATAAGAATGTCCATAGCCTTCTGCCCTAAGAGTGGATACTCCTTCTCTACACTCAGCCCGAACTCACTCAGTGTCTGTGATGTGAACCTCAGTCTCAATGTGGAGTCAGATGTCATGAACTGGTGTTCCTCTGCAGAGCTGAAACCAGTAGGAGCTGGTGCATTGAAAGGATCTCAATGATTCCTCATTATTGGTTAATAGCAAAGCTCCCCTGGCCTTTCCCCGTCACTGATTGGCTATCGTCACCTGCCAGGGCGTTGTCAACAGAGAACTGGCGAGGTGGCGCCATAAATTATGGCAGTTATAGCAGCAGGTGGATCTGGTGTGATAAATGTAGCAGGAAGATGCAGAGGTGGGGAAAATATAAGAAGAGTTACAGAAAAGAGTGGGGAAGTGACATCCATCCATTTTCTTCCGCTTATCCGGGGTCGGGTCGCGGAGGTAGCAGCCTATAAGGAGGCCCAGACTTCCCTCTCCCCAGCCACTTGGAGCAGCTCCTCTGGGGGGGATCCCAAGGCGTTCCCAGGCCAGCCGAGAAACAAATAGTCCCTCCAACACATCCTGGGTCTCCTCCCGATGGGACATGCCCGGAACACCTCACCAGGGAGGCGTCCAGGAGGCATCCTAACCAGATGCTAACCCCCAATTTACACTACATGCGTTCCGGCTCCGCTCCGGTCCGACCTCCGCAGCAAATACGCACCCATTATAATCAATGAGAGCATTTACACTGGCTCCGCATGGCGGCGGCGAGCGGACGGCAGTCCGTCAAAATTATGGTGTAGTCACACCAAGCAGCGTTTTGACCTCCAAAGCGTCCAGTTTACATGTAAAGTCAATGGTGGACGCGCTTCCAGCCACGTCTTGGCGTCTGGCATCGGGTCGCGTGCGTGTTGAGCGTGCTGGGAAGCGTTTTCCGTGCACGTGAACCGGCTTCAACCTCCAAACCGCGCATTCAACATGTTGAAGATTTCGCGGTTCAAACTTTCAAACGCCGCTCAACTCTACCTGATTGGTTGGTGTGTCAACCAATCAGGGAGAGTCGGGGGAGAAGAGAGGGGGTCAAGGGGAGAGTCCCTATGTGATGCGGAAACGAGGGTGCGCGCGTACTATGTGACGTATTGTTTGTGGGACTCGCGACCCGCGAGGTCGTGTACTATGGAAGAGAAACTCATTGTAGCTGTGTGTTCGCGACAAGTCCTTCACGACCAGTCAACTCTGCTCCACAGAGACGGAAATAAAAAGCTCCTTGCCTGGCGGAGTGCGCAGGACTCTGTATACCGGTAAGCTCCTCCCACACACCCAGCAGCTGTTTTGCGTTCTGGCGTTCAGCTCTGAACACGCTGCATTCACAAGTGCGTCCACTTGCGTGCGTGAGGAGCTTTTTGGAGGTTGAAAAAATGCCCGGTGTGACTACACCATCAGAATCCGATCCTATTTCTGCCGGACGCCGGAGCTGTGCCGGAGTCAACTTTTAAAGATTACGACGCACCAACAGGAAAAGGAACGAGCACAACATCCATATTTACAAAATAAAATCACCACGGGTGGACTAATCCTAGCAAAAATGTACTTCTTTGAATGATCTACAATACTCACCCATTACAGAGCAAATGTCCTGAAAATATCTCAATGCAAAAAACAATCAAACGGTGAGGCAGTCTCTACTGTTGTTCTCCTTCTTCCACCGAATGAATTGTTTTGTTCTGACTTCCTTATTTATCACTTGATTTATCGCGCGATCTTGCAATTCCCGCGCATGCGTCTCGGAGCGGCGCATCCAGGCGGACCGGAGCGGAGGTAGTGGAAATTGGATTTGAAACGCTCAGCTGCGACCTGCGGAGCGGACCGGAGCCGGAACGCATGTAGTGTAAATTGGGGGTAAGCCATCTCAACTGGCTCCTCTCGACGTGGAGAAACAGCGGCTCTCTGAGTCCCTCCCGGATGACTGAGCTTCTCACCCTATCTCTAAGAGCCCAGACACCCTGCAGAGAAAACTTTTGAGATTTGAAAACAGGAAGTGAGTCCGTCTGTTTTTAACATTATGAAAAAAATGCTTTCGAAGTCCATTGAAATAAATTGGTCATACAGCAGTGCTTCAGTTACTTTAAAGTCAAAATGTATGTCATGGAGAAGGCCCATCCAGTCAAAACTTGGTCATTTTCCATTAAAGAACATTAAAGAACCATCTACAACAGGTAAGACAATGTTTATTGGCTCCAACTGAAAGTTTTCTCACAGCTCACCTGTTTACTTAACTCGATGCAAACGTACTAAAAAAAAAAACAGTTCCACATCAAATGTTAAAATTTTAGAAGATCTGAAAAAGATCTATATATGTACAATCTTTTTATCAACCTTGTACTTTTGACTCCACTACAAACCGGATTCCAAAAAAGTTGGGACACTAAACAAATTGTGCATAAAAACTGAATGCAATGATGTGGAGGTGTCAACATCTAATATTTTATCAGAATAGAACACAGATCAAAAGTTTAAACTGAGAGAATGTATCATTTTAATGGAAAAATATGTTGTTTAAAAATTTCATGGCGTCAACAAATCCCAAAAAAGTTGGGACAAGTCCATTTTTACCACTGTGTGACATCCCCCCTTCTTCTTACAACACTCAACAGACGTCTGGGGACAGAGGAGACCAGTTTCTCAAGTTTAGAAATAGGAATCTCCCATTCATGTCTAATACAGGCCTCTAACTGTTCAATCGTCTTGGGCCTTCTTTGTTGCACCTTCCTCTTTATGATGCGCCAAATGTTCTCTATAGGTGAAAGATCTGGACTGCAGGCTGGACATTTCAGTACCGGATCCTTCTCCTACGTAGCCATGATGTTGTGATTGCTGCAGAATGTGGTCTGGCATTATCTTGTTGAAAAATGCAGGGTCTTCCCTGAAAGAGATGACGTCTAGATGGAGCATATGTTGTTCTAGAACCTGAACATAGTTCTCTGCATTAATGGTGCCTTTCCAGACATGCAAGCTGCCCATGCCACAAGCACTCATGCAACCCCATACCATCAGTGATGCAGGCTTCTGAACGGAGCGTTGATAACAACTTGGGCTATCCTTGTCCTCTCTGGTCCGGATGACATGGCGTCCCAGTGTTCCATAAAGAACTTCAAATCGTGACTCATCTGACCACAGAACAGTCTTCCATTTTGCAACACGCCATTTTAAATGACCCCTTGCCCAGTGCAAACGTCTGAGCTTGCTTAGAAATGGCTTCCTCTTTGTACTGTAGTTTCAGTTGGCAACGGTGGATGGCACGGTGGATTGTGTTCACTGACAATGCTTTCTGGAAGTATTCCTGAGCCCATTCTGTTATTTCCTTGACAGTGGCATTCCTGTTTGAGGTGCAGTGATGTTTAAGGGCCCGGAGATCACGAGCATCCAGTAGTTTTACGGTCTTGACCTTTACGCACAGCGATTGTTCCAGATTCTCTGAATCTTTTGATGATGTTCTGCACGGATGATGATGATAACTTAAAAGTATTTGCTATTTTACGCTGGGTAACACCATTCTGGTATTGTTGCACTATCTTTCTGCACAACAATGGTGGAATTGGTGATCCTCTTACCATCTTGGCTTCTGAGACACTGACAAGCTCTTTTTATACCCAATCATGTTGTCAATTGACCTAATTAATGTTAATTGGTCTTGTCAATTTCCTTTTTTCAGCCACTTATTGCTACTTGCATCAACTTTTTTGTAATTTGTTGACACTGTAAAATTTTGAATCAACATATTTTGATCTGTTATCTATGTTCTATTACAAATAAAATATTGACATTTGCCATCTCCACATCATTGCATTCAGTTTTTATTCACAATTTGTTTAGTGTCTGTTGACGTACGAAACTTATCCGCCCCAGAATTCGTTTTTTGGTTCACTTTGGAACAGGAAGGAGAGATACACACACATGACAGACGCTCACTTAAAGTTCCAAACCAGTTTAATTAATCATAAGTTAAAAGTCACAGAATACATTTGTCCTATTCCTAACATCCATTACATTTGTTTTAAAAAGGTGGACAGTGACAGGAAAAGAGAGAGAGAGAGAAAAGAAGGGAGGAGGGGGGAGAGAGACAGGGAGAGAGGAGGGGGGAGAGGACATACAACCTGATTCGTGGGCTACTTCTCTGCCTTGCTGTTGGAGGATGGAAACCTTTTATACCCTTCTGTGGGGGCCCTGCCTCAGAGCCTGCCGTCCCCCCTTTATTGCCAGAAGATAGGAAATACCACTGCCTCCCCCCAGCTTGCTCGAGTGGTCTCCCCAAGTCATATATTCTACAAAGTCGTAAAACTGACAGGACAAAGAGGCACCAGCTATATTATCATCCCCCAGCCTCACCAGAACAGAGCCAACTCCACGCATTCCTTTAGTACCACCTCTCAGGAAACCCTTACCATTCTATGAGGAAAACGTGATCATTTTGAACGCCGTGTGAAGACTCCTTGAAAATAAATGAAAACACAAAGATAAATATATTTTTATTTCACAACATGTCCCAACTTTTTTGGAATCCGGTTTGTAATTCTTCAAAGGTATAAAACATTCACAGTACCTTTTAAAACAGTGTACGTGTTTCACAGGCACTGAAGATTTAAAATATTTGATTGGCAAATAATCTCTTGTCGTCGAGACTGTAGTGCAGACAACCCGCGACAGTCGTTTGTGTTACTTTATTTGGATCAAGGTACAGCAGGCCAACTGGAAACAGAATTCAAAATACAAATCAAAGCAGTTTGTGATACAGAACAATCAACCATCAAGGTTAAACAGGAGGAGAGGGAAGAGGAGCAAGAGACAAACATTTCTATCAACACAGCCCTCAGCTCCCACCCCCAAAATAAAACACAATGAAGTTTTATGTACATTCCAGCTCCCGTTCGTCGTTCTTTGAAAGCACGCATCTCCACCTGGTCAAAGGTTTTGTCGAGGAGGAGCTAACATTCCCTGACCTTGTGCGCCGACAACTTGGCAAGAATTAAGAACAAAGTGGAGTGGAACAGTTTTATGGTGTTATTCTAGAAGTTGTTCCTAGTTTAGTTTTACGTAAAGTTAAGACAACAGAATGCTGTCACTTTACACAACAAGGCAGGACCAAAACAATCAAGGCAGACTTAAAAAAAAAGTACTTCTCAAAATGGTTAGCACAGTGATTAAGAGCAACGCCAACATTAAGCTGAAGATCATAACCGACTACTGCTTTCCACTCCGGTTCATCAACAAAACCATCAGGATTTAGATGAGAGGTAATTATGAGTAATCTGCTAAACTGGGCTGGTCCCCATTACACATCTTCTGTTTCACCAATCTGTGCCACTGCAGAGAACAAACAGTGTAGGAGGACATGACGGTCTGGTGGATGGACTACGTGAGGCCGATGAGCACCACCGTTCTTTCTTAGGGATTTGTACATTTCAATCCTATAAAGCATTTAGGAAACTACGGGTTTGGTCTGGTGGGGAAAAAAAAAAAAAACTACTTGACCTACACAGATGTTTAAATCACGTCTGTGAAGAGCCACATCTGTGCCTCTGGGGACAGAGTTCTGCTGAAGGGCTGAATTAGGAGGAAGCTTATCAAAGTGTTTACTTTGAGCTTGTTGCACCAGCTGCAGCCAAACGTTTCCATCCAACAGAGGGAAAGTCCAGCAGAACAGAGTCCTGCTCAAGCACAGACACAGTTTGCAGCAAAGCTCAGCAACAACAGTGGGTTAGAGGGAGAGGTCAGAGGGCAGGAATGTGAAAAGGGTTCTGGTTAGAGATGCCTAGCGAGTACAGTAGCACACTAATCAGCACGCACCGCTTCATTTGATCTGAATCATACTTTGCTTGTATAAAAGCTACAATATACAGCAAAGAAGCATGTGCTGGATGACTAGACATGGAAAGTAAAAAAAAATAAAAAAAGTTGTGTGTGGGGAGAGGGGCAGGGCATTTTCTATACAATAACCAGGCGCTCCTGAACATCAATAAATATATTGGAGAACTGTTGTTTCTGGGGGGTTCTCTGGTTTAGACACATTGGGTTGATTATGCTAAGGCCAAAACTGTGGAGAGACAGAGAAGAAGAAGAAAACCTTTAGTGCACTGATATGTTTGAAATGTACAGCTCATGTGATAAAGTCCTTATACAACAAGGAGGAAAGCTCGCCACTTATGGCCTCCTGGGCAAAGTACTTGACGTCCATGTCTGAGTCAGAGGCAAGTTTCTCCAGCACTGGTTTCACTTCTGCTTGAAGGGCGCTGAAGGTTCAAATGAAAATTAAATAAAAACATCAAATGTCATTGTTGACTTTAAAATGACCCAACAGGGTTTCTCTTTAGAATTAAAGCAGTTGACGTACTTGCTGTCCAGGACCGGTCCGATCTTTTGAAGAGACTTGGCCACATTGAAGCGCACATTGGCCACCTGATCGTTGGACATCTTTAGCACCACTGGAAGCATCTGTTTGGTGGTGATGGCCTGGCCACAAGCCTCAGACAAAGCCTGAGAGCAGAACACATCAATGTTTACAGGCCCCTCGTAAATCAACATGTTGTATTCATGGAGTTTGGCCTGAACGTGTAAAGCTGGATTAATATAATGTTTGAAGTGAAGACATCTGCTCTTGCCTACGTGGTTGACATGTTTTCTGCATGAACAGATCATACTTTCCTCTCTGCACAGTTGCAGAGAGGAAAGCTCTACAAAGAGTGGTGAAGGCTGCACAGAAGTCTGTGGGAGTCAGTCTCCCCACCATCACAGACATTTACACCTCCAGATGCAGAAAAAGAGCCACCTGCATCATGAAAGACCTCACTCACCCAGCACACTCACTCTTTGCACCACTCCCCTCGGGACGGAGGTTGAGGAGCATCAAATGTAGAACCACTAGACTGAGGAACAGCTTCTACCCTGAGGCTGTCAGACTCATGAATAAATAAATAATAAGAATAAACACTGCAAAATGTCACATCATGCTGATACTGATCTGTTTCTTGTTGCTGCGTTCATCTGTGACCATCTGCTCATGTTCGTGCTGCTGTTTATAATGATGTTTTTCTACTACATTAGGGCTTAGTGTATTACTAGCTGATGTCTCTCTTAGTTAATCCTAGATGTTATTATTGTTTTTCTCTTGCATTTGTTGTTGGATGTAACTGGGACCCTGTGTACATAATCTCGTTTTCAACACATGTACTACATGCGGTGCAAATGACAATAAATTCTCTCTGACTCTGACTCTCTGACTCTGAATTTAAGCAACAACAGAAACGTAAAAAGACAAATCATAGTGACAAATTGAAACATAAAGCATGGGAAGTCTGCAGAATATCCTCCACTACGTCTACTTTAAAAACACTGATAAAAACACCTTGCAATAAAATATGTAAGTCAAGGCTGGCAGTCACCACTGTAATCTAATTAGACACTCTTGGTCGTATGTTTGTGCTTTAAAGAAAATGGGCCATCTTTAAATAGGACTAAGGAACAGCAGTGGGAGAACTTATCTTTGCATTTAACCTACTAAACTCAAAGCTCATCCCAAACTGACATTACAGCAACACAATGTGGTAAAATGACAGAGGTTTGTGTCAATCTAGATTAAAAAAACAACATGCATTAATTTCACAAAACATGCTCAATTTACACTTGAATCATTGATAATACATTTTGTTCTGAAATACTGAAGTTTTAAAATAGGCCTTCGACCAACAAATAAAAAATGACAACATAGATGAATGATTGTGTTTAAATTACTAGATTAGTATCAGATGGTACAGTCCCCACATTCCCTTCTAACAAATAAAAATGTACCGTAGTTAATATTTGTTCCATTTCCTCTACACTGTCCCATAATTAGTCTGTCTCAGTTTGACTGCCAACTGCATGCATCACTGTCCTCCTAGTCCAGGAGGCAGTCAGGTGCTTTGCTTTTGTGGCTCGTTTCAGCCGTGCAGAATGCAATGGAAAAATAAACTTTCACCATTTTTTGGAAGCTTTTGTCACAAATCCTCTTAAACAAATAGCAGTTTGGAGAGCTTTTATACCAGACAATTATTGTTTAAAAAAAACAACAACACACAACTAGGTCTATATTTTCCAATATTCACTATAGTTACCTCGTCTTTAAGCTGAGTCAGGAAGAGAGGCAGTAAGTGCTCTATTGTGTTCTCCTTTCCTAGGATGGTGGACAGGCCCATAATGACGGAGGCCAGAGCAGTCTTCACGTGCTGGTTGGTGTCTGAAACGAGTTCCTGGTCAGGGACAAGGGAGACAGAGAAATCAGTGGAAACAATTATAAGGAAGGACTGTAAACAATTATTAATCTCCTGCTATGTGATATTTAAAAATCAAAAAAGGAATGTTATATTTAACCCATGCGCAAATGGACAATAGATAACTCACTACCGGTATAGAAACTTGCATTTGCAGCTCATAAGGGCTTGTGTTTGCATGTTTTTAGTTTCCAAGAATGTCTGAAAGTTTGTTGCTACCTGTATAATCTAGTTCCACTGTTGATAGAATAAGCAGAGACTCTTTTTGGCATGGTTTGGTGGGCAGCATTTACAAACACTGGTTTATAGAGCAG
This sequence comes from Garcialebias charrua, assembly GCA_038048925.1. NCBI lineage: Eukaryota > Metazoa > Chordata > Actinopteri > Cyprinodontiformes > Rivulidae > Garcialebias > Garcialebias charrua. Next base: position 20,844 of record JBBPBX010039715.1, read on the forward strand.
AGTATTTAACAGCAGATAAACCTGTACTACCACTTTTAATTTTATTTACCAAGCTGCTTGGTAAATATGAGATGGAGATGAAAAATTTTGTTTTTTGATACTGAGACTGGACGAGTAGCTCTCGGCAAACTGCCGACTTCAAAAGTAACTCTTGGTTCAAAAAAGGTTGGGCACCCCCGATTTAGGCACTCCTGCAATCGTCACACTTTTTCCTGTTAAAAACTGACTCCGGCCCCCCACCAGCGAAGGGAAAAGTTATGTGGCCCTCACAGGAAAAAGTTTGGGGACCACTGACCAAGCAATTCTCTGGGAGATGACTGAAAACACTAATATGAAGCGCAACTTGCTCCTGTCAGACAACAACGGTGCCACCTGCTGTTCAGAATATGAACAACACAAGCTGAAGACAACATGCATTTCAATACAGCCAAAAAACAAAATAAGATGCAATTAAGATTTTATTAAAGGGGACCACATATTCAAAATTCACTTTTTAATGTTTTTTTACTCAACTTTGGGTATTTATTTAATAAAAAAACAGTCCTAAGGCCAAAAAAATGCAACCAGTGGTTTATTTACTCTAAGTAGATTTATTTATCTTTGATAAAATACAGTTCGTTTTGCACTTTCTGCGGTTTGTGACGTCACAAACCGCAGCCAACCGCAGCCACAACCCACCACAACCTGAGTCCAGCCCCTCACCTAGCAACCCCTGGTTAGGCTCAACCCACTTCTGTATAAAACACATGACTGTTGTTTTTCATGATTTCATCTCATCTTTTGTTTATATGTTCTTAATTTCATGTGTACAGCACTTTGTTGCAGCTGTGGGTTTTTTAAATGGCTTTATAAATAAAGTTTAATTGTTATTTTTATGTTTTAGTTCAATTTTTAGTGTATTTGCGATCGCTCCCAACGCGCAGCCGGTAAAAATTAAACGAGCAGACCCCCGGCGTAGGGACCAGCGGCAGCGGGACCCTCTTCTGGCGCGATGGAGCGGAGCTTCAACTGTACAGCCTTGCTGCAGCCTCGCAGCAGCGAGGACCTTCTCCTTACGGATTAATTTACGGGAGACACTTGGTGAACTTTGTGTTGTCTTGACTGGAACAGCGATAACTCCCAAAATCGCCGCGTGCAACGAGCGGAGCTGGCGAACACCGGAAGAGGAACAAGCTAACATTAGCATCGGATTCGGGTGGTCTCATGCTAAAAGGAGCAGCAAATTGCGGCGCGCTCAGACGGGTTTCGGTAAGTTATCTTAAGCTAGCACTAACAGTAAGTCAAATGAGTAATAAAAAAGAGCTAATTTTAAAACAACAACACATTACAGATACTGGCTGTTACAGAGGGCGTAAACAGATCTTTGAAGGGCGTGGACTTCAGAACTTGTATCAGAAACCGGTCGTTCAAAACGAAAGTTAAAAATGGCAGAATTAAAAAGGGTATAATTGATTATCTAAGAATTATTTTGTGCATTAAATTGAAGGAATAGGGTCTAGATAGCCCACAGAAATACTATAAAAATTTAAAAAATGCATCTGAGGTCCCCTTTAAAACAACAACACATTACAGATACTGGCTGTTACAGAGGGCGTAAACAGATCATTGAAGGGCGTGGACTTCAGAACTTGTATCAGAAACCGGTCGTTCAAAACGAAAGTTAAAAATGGCAGAATTAAAAAGGGTATAATTGATTATCTAAGAATTATTTTGTGTATTAAAATGAATTAATATTGTCAAGATAGCACACAGACATAACATAAAAATTTTAAAGACCTATATGTGATCCCCTTTAATTGATCATAATCAAAACGCATCGAGTATACAAATTAGACTTAAACCAATAAGTACATTTAACTATGTCAAGGGTTGTAATACTGGCTTTTTGTCTACAATCTCAAACGGTCGTCTAAAAAAAATCAGAATTTACTAAGATACTGAAAACTTCTCTCCATTTTTGAGAAACCAGAAGAAAAACAAAACAGTGTCACCTCCACAAGGCAGGCGTCTACATGAATATTCTTTTGTTGAGAACTTGCACTTCACTTTAAAAAAATGCTATGTCTATGTGCTGCAACAATGGTGGTAGAAAAAGGAGAGTGATTTTGTCAACAGCATTATGACAATGCTTCGAGAAGTACAGTATGTAGTGTTAATTTCATTTTTGTTTGAATTAAAGTGGAATGTTCAACAGAAGAAAACATTTTATAAACGATACTGTATTTGAAAGTATAATGCATATCAAGTAACATGTAACAAATGCAACTTATCATTGGATCATAACAAGATTCCTCAATGTTGTGATTATTTTTCTTTCTGTTAAGTAAAATTATGAATTCTCCCAACAAGCATACAAACACTGCAAGATTAAATACAAGAGAAAAATTGTAAAAAAAATTAAATTAAATCAAAAATTAAAAATGCCTCTATTTCTCATGCCATTAACCACGCACAGTAATTCAAATAATTATCTAGAGCTGGGGTCCCCAACCACCAGAACCGGGCCGAGGATTTTTTGATAGAACGAATAAAAAGTTTTGATTTGATTTTTTTCCCTTTTGTTAGTCTGCAAGGTATTTTATTTTGAAAATCAATCACTTCCGTCTGTGCACTGGACTCAGTTGAAGTTTCTTTCATGCACCGTTTGGCTCTCAAACTAATTTTAGCATTTTGCACTTTGTTGTGCTTTGTTGTGTGAATGACCTCCCCTCACAGCTGCTGCTGGTCTTGCATAAAACCGGTCCGTGCTGCAAAAAGGTCAGGGACTCCTGCTCTACTGAAAGTAGAAGGTGAAGCGACGGAGAAATGCCACAATGAAAAGTTTTAGTTTACCTTGACACAGGGCAGAATGTGAGCCATGATGATTTGTTCACGATTGTCCTCTGGGAGGTTCTCACAGAATTCTAACAAAAAATAAATGACAAAATGTTAATCACACCTGACTAGAAGCTAAAACAAACGTCACCCACGTAGACTATCTTCCAAGAAGAGTCCCTCTTACCTTTGACTTTGTTAGCAGCAGCAGCCCGGACCTCAGCTTCACAGTCTTTCAGAAGGTTTTGGAAAGCTGGGACCAGGTCGTTCTTAGTAATCTCTGGCCCAACTGCTTTCTGGAGCTACATTCAGGGGAAAGACAAAAAGCTTTTAAATAACTAAATCAATAGGTTGAACACATATAACGTCCAGTATGAGCACTGCCATTCAGAGTTTTACTTGAGGTGAGATGACTTGTCAGATCAAACACATTAATCATTAAAGCTTTACCAGTAACAGGTCATTTACCCACTTGCTTACATTACATCCTGCTGGCGAAACTCTATGAACACCTCTTGTATTAGCACAACATTACAGAAATAGCTGACTTAACAAATATATCAGTCATTCAATTTTTGGGTAAAAACAAACAAACAAACAAACAAAAAAAACACTATATAGAAAACTACTGTACATGTAGGATTCACCTTTCTGGATAGAATAAATCCTAATGTGGGCCTGTAGACTTTATTTTAGTTCAGCCCTGATCTGCCACTACCAATTTAGAATTACTCCAATTTCTCTACACTTTATTNTAAAATGGCGACCGGAAGAAGTTGCGTAAATACGATAAATTTCTAATCAAAACGTAAAATTAATAATTATACTTTATTTATAAAGCCATTTAAAACAACCACAGCTGCAACAAAGTGCTATACACATGAAATTAATAACTTTTAAACACACACAAAAAAAAAAATATATATATATATTTTTTTTAATCATATTTTTATTAAATATGATAAAATCGTAAGTCTGAGTTGCCGTAGGTCGCAGGTGTCGTACCTCGAGGGTTTCCTGTATATATATATATATATATATATATATATATATATATATATATTTTTTTTTTTTTTTCTTCTTTCGGCTTTATTCCCTGCGTTAGGGGTCGCCACAGCGAACTGGTCGCACGAAGATTTGGCAGTTGTTTTTACGCCGGATGCCCTTCCTGACACAACCACAGACCACCGAGCAACCACAGCCCTCTGTGTGGAGCAGAGAGCTGATATCTAGGGTTCCCGGGGGAGCAGATGGTGGGGGTTAAGGGCCTTGCTCAAGGGCCCAGAGTGGGGCAGATGAGGGTGGATACAAGTGTGACCGCTTCACTTATCCCACCCACATCTTTGATGTTGTCGGTACCGGGGCTTGAACCGGCGACCTTCCGATCACAAGCGCACCTTCTTAACCTTTGCGCCACCACTCCCCTGTATTTTAAAATGAATAAATTTATTTAAAAAAAAGTTGCATAAATTAGTAAAATCTTGCTTCACTATAGTGACAGAGGTTCAGTTTATGAAGTGGCAGCTTTAAAGTTGCCAAAATTAAGAATGGATTACACTGCTTTTTTCACACAACACTACAGCTCAACAGAACGTTAAAAAGTGTCTGTGACATCAAAGTTTTGTAATAAATATAAATGCATTTTTAGAAAGGAAACATTAACTAAATAAATCACGCTGCTGAGATGAGCAGTCGTTGAGATATTTGCGTGAACAGAAACGAGAAGTTATGACAAAAGGAAAAGCCTGCATGTAAAGAGAGCACTGCTACAACAGACAGCGGTGAAGAATCTGATGTTTCTTTAGATTATTTTCAGTCGCTATCCGAGAGAGACGTAGAAAAGTCAGAGTCCAAATAACATTGTTTCAATAAACAAAGACCAGAATTCCCCTTTTGATGTCATTTCCTGTTTCACTTTGGCCAAGCCAAGTAAAAAAAAAAAAATAACACTTGTGTTTGTACTAGACCAGATCGCTAAAATACTAAAAAAAAATTATTCTTTCACTTTTTGTATGATATGCGTCACTGGCACTTTAAAGTCTATTTTGCTGTAAATATATGAGGTCTTCTTTCATCCGTTAAGCAGGTAGTTACAATTAATCACAATAGTAGTAGAGGCAACATCCCAGGGCCTGCATGTGTGCTGCACATGTCTACAGTACAATTTCTAACCCTAATTTACAGATATTTGGAAATGTATAACAACCATTAAAAACATCGACTACCTCAATTAACATAGTTACCTTTAACTGCCGTTTGTACTTTCTTTGAATTGATTTATAAACACCCTACAGAAAGTACATACATGCAAGTTCACGTCTGCTTTACGTAGTAAAAACTTCCACAGTGAGGTGCGCCGTTGCTTGCATGACAGCTAGATAAACTGGATTCGTTTGAGAAATATAAACCCCACGCAACTTGGTTGAATTTCAATTAAGATAATGGGGCTGGGGAATTCTGCAAGCAGATTTCATTAAGAAACCTGAATCATTACAATTTGCAACTATAAAAAAAATTAGAAAGTAATTATCTAACATTTAATCCATCTCTAATAGAAGAGTGCATCCGTTTACCTCGGAAAATTTGTCAGCCACCATGTAACGGACCCTCCAGGATTTATCTTCTGCAGCCTGGCGCAAAGTTGGCATTACAAGCGTCTCCAGATCTTCTTGAGGCAAGAGAGTGGCAATACTGACACAGGCCTCCACCGCAAGCAGCCGCACTGAGTCCCGAAGGAGACAAACTATTAGCATCAGCTATTCCTGAGTAAACTACCAGATAAACTTGACCTAGATTGAACAAAAAATAATGCAACACCAGTTGATGAGAACAAAGACAAATGCTCATACCTGCTCATCTGAGGCCAGAGCAGTGAAGAGAGGAATTATGTCTGTCTTTACATAATCCAACTCCAAGACTTTGGCAAACTCTCCCAGTTTAGACGCTGCAGCACGACGTACCATAGGAGTATCGTCAGAGCACAAGGTGCGAAAATGCCTGGGAATAATCACAAATTTAGTTTAAAGCAATACGAACCATACAGCAAAATCTAGTTGCGTCTAAAACAATCCCCGGAGCTACGCATGAAGTAACATGTCTGAATATTTTGCATATTGGCTAATAGAAAATCTACAGCACAAAAATGTTTTTTCCTCTTTTAGGAGGTCACTTACTGGCGAATTTCAGCCTTAACAGTGCTGGAGACACGAGGATAACACACACTAAAGAGGCCACAGGCTGAAGTGCGAGAGGTGAACCAGTCACTGCTGGCCAGTCGTTTGACTAAAGGCTCAAAATGAACTTCCAGGTCAACTGGAGAGTGCTCCTGAGAAATCTTTCGTAGGGATTCCACAGCTTGGTCTCCCAGCTAGCAAGCAAATGTTCAGATGACGTTCAGTGAACGTCGTCTAAAGGTCGAATGTCGAATGTTCAGGACCCAACGTTGTCTGAACGTTGCCTGAACGTTAACCCTGAACGTTAACGCTGAACCTTCACTCACTGTAAGAAAAAAAAATTGGTGTAATTTCATTCAATTAGTTCTTACACCTTTGAAACTTTAACGGTTGTTATTATTTATGACCAAATCTCTATTTTTGTTTTGTTACAAAAAGTGTGCACTTCTGACATTGTCTGAACATTGTCTGAACATTGTCTGAACATTGCCTGAACATTGTCTGAACATTGTCTGAACATTGTCTGAACATTGCCTGAACATTGTCTGAACATTGTCTGAACATTGTCTGAACATTGTCTGAACATTGTCTGAACATTGTCTGAACATTGTCTGAACCCTGAACATTGTCTGAACATTGTCTGAACATTGTCTGAACATTGTCTGAACATTGTCTGAACATTGTCTGAACATTGTCTGAACATTGTCTGAACATTGTCTGAACATTGTCTGAACATTGTCTGAACATTGTCTGAACATTGTCTGAACATTGCCTGAACATTGTCTGAACATTGTCTGAACATTGTCTGAACATTGTCTGAACATTGTCTGAACATTGTCTGAACATTGTCTGAACATTGTCTGAACATTGTCTGAACATTGTCTGAACATTGTCTGAACATTGTCTGAACATTGTCTGAACATTGTCTGAACATTGTCTGAACATTGTCTGAACATTGTCTGAACATTGTCTGAACATTGTCTGAACATTGTCTGAACATTGTTTGAACATTGTCTGAACATTGTCTGAACATTGTCTGAACATTGTCTGAACATTGTCTGAACATTGTCTGAACATTGTCTGAACATTGTCTGAACATTGTCTGAACATTGTCTGAACATTGTCTGAACATTGTCTGAACATTGTCTGAACATTGTCTGAACATTGTCTGAACATTGTCTGAACATTGTCTGAACATTGTCTGAACATTGTCTGAACATTGTCTGAACATTGTCTGAACATTGTCTGAACATTGTCTGAACATTGTCTGAACATTGTTTGAACATTGTCTGAACATTGTCTGAACATTGTTTGAACATTATCTGAACGTTGTCTGAACGTTTCCTGAACGTTAACGCTGAACGTTCACTCACTGTAAGAAAAAAAAATTGGTGTAATATCATTCACTTATTTCTTACATCTTTGACACTTTAATGGTTGTTATAATTTATGACCAAATCTCTATTTTTGTTTTGTTACAAAAGGTGTGCACTTCTGACATTGTCTGAACATTGTCTGAACATTGTCTGAACGTTCACTATGAACATTCACTTGACATGACAATCATGTTTACTGTGACTTCTTTAATCAGTCTTTATATCTTCAATAGAGCAATGGGCCCACGTACGAGACCCCCACTCATATGGGTTCTTTATCTATAACCATAATTACATGGTTATTATTGTCACCAGATCTCTATCTTTGTCTTGTTATAAAAAGTTTGCCCTTCTGATTTTGTCGTATCACTGTAAACTATCAATTGCTGTGAAAAACAAATGTTTGCTGTGATCATTTAATCAGTTTTTTTTATATATTTAAAATCTATGGTTATTGTCACTAAATCTTTATTTTTGTCTTGATATGAAGTGCACTGACGTTTTCTTAATGTTTGCTTAAGAAAAAAAAACAAGTGGCATATTTTTATTTAATTAGTTTTTTAATCTTTAAAACTTTAATGGTCATTAATTATTATCACCAAATCTCTATTTTTGTTTTGAAGTGCACTTCTTGTCTGTTGTCTGAACGTTCACTCTGGACATTCAATGTGAAAAAACATGTTTGGTGTGATTTAATTTAAAGAGTATACAGTAGTACAAACATAATGGTTGTTATTATTTATCACCGAATCTCTATTTCTGCGTTGTTGTAAAAAACTGTACACTTCTGTTAGTTAGATGTTTAAGAGAGGGTTTAGGACCCTCTATTCTCCCACAGTACTTCTCTCAGTTAAACTCTGGAACCAGCTAGAGTACTTCTCTGGTGCCAGAAATGGCTTCCATTAACTCCTGTTTATCCCCCCAGAAGCAAAACTTGTTGTTCTGGTGGTTTGATTGAACACTGTGACAGTTGAGGGTGGGCATCACAACCATAGATATCTTATATAGAACACTAGATACCCCATGGACTGCTCTCGCCTATTGGAGCCGACGAGATTTCAGGCGGCCATCTTGAAGATGTCGTCCGCTCCACTCAGCCTTATATATTTGGCTGGCACAATAAAGTATAAGCGCATCTAATCAATCATAACACGCTGAATAGTAATCCTATTGTCACATATTTAAATTTTAGGCATACAGCAGTTAAAACTGCATGTATAGGAACGTATAGTTTAGCATATTTAAATAATTTTGGTGGAATACAATATTTTAATGTATGAGATGTTTAGCAAGATACAACCAAAGATGCAATTTATTCACACACACATTATGTATACATATTCAGATACTGTAATTCATTTTTATAATATATATATATATGGAGACAATGCTGATTGAGCAACACAATCATGATTTAAATGAAAATTCCATCCTGCCCATGAACCTTTGTATTGCAGAACAACGTCTTCAAAGTCTGAATATATATATACATATTCAGATAAGCATATATATAACTATATACAGTATATAACTACT
>JBBPBX010039717.1:0-10878 GCA_038048925.1 Garcialebias charrua
ATTTTAGCAAAAAGCTGCAAAGACAGCTGGAAAAGTTTTGTTCCCAAGTCTCAACGATGCATGATTTAAATTGTTTAAGATGTTAAAATGTGAACAGTGAAAACGGCGGCGTCCCAATAGACTATATGCCATGGGTGGCGGTGACGTACTTCCGTTAAAATACAACCCACGTCCGCCACTTCCGGGTCCCATCCACTGCCGTTGTTGTTAGCGTTAGCTCCTAGTAGCAGACCATGACAACGACCCAAAACGGGAAGCGGCTGCGAGATACTGGCACTACGAGTGAGTTCCGTTGTGTCCGCCCACCGGTCGGTACAGCTGTTCCGTTCCCCCGCCGAGGGGGGGGGTTAGGGCGACAATTTATCGCAGCTATCCGTAGGGGAAACGTTGCTATAGATTTACAGTATATGGATTTATATGTGTATAGAGTTATTATTGGTGTGTATGTAGATGTTTTATTAATTGTATTTAGTCATTTATGTTTGTGTCATTCCCGCTAACCGGAAATGCGCTGCCCGGGTAATGAATGCGGAAGTGCTGGAACGGGAGTCCGTGGCATATAGTCTATTGGACATCATCCTAGAGCGGTGCCCAGGGAGCATCCTTACCAGATGCCCAAACCACCTCAGCTGGCTCCTCTCTATGTGGAAGAGCAGCGGCTCTACTTTGAGTCGCTCCTGAATCACTGAACTTTGCACTATACAGTATCTCTAAGGAATAGTCCAGCTACCCTGCGGAGAAAACTCATTTCAACCGCTTGCATCTGAGCTTTCGTTCTTTCTGTCACCGTCCAGAGTTCGTGGCCATAGTAGGTGAGGGCAGGAAAGTAGACCAATCGGTAAACAGAAATTTGCCTTGCAGCTCAGCTACCTCATCACCACAACGGACTGGCACAAAGTCTGCAATACTGCTGAAGCAGCATCGATCCCAACCCCAAGTGAACGATCCATTCTTTTCTGACTGAGCACCATGGCCAGTTTGGAGGTACTAATCCTCATCCCAGCTGCTTTACACTCAGCTTCAAAACCCTCTGGTAAGAACTGAAGATCACAGCACGATGACGCCCACAGGGCCACATCGTCTGCAAATAGCAGAGACAGAATCATGAGACTGTGGTGGACCACTAGGGGGCTCTACTCACACCCAGTGGACCCAAGGTGTTAAGGATGCTTTTATTGTGAAAGGTCCAGAGGACCGGATGTTATGTTGGTATATAAGGCGGTGTTGGGTGGTTTTCCCGCCAGTTGAAAGTAGGAGTGAATAAAGTGAAGATCTGCATCCCGTCTCCCGTGTCGTCTCTTCACCACCTCCTACAATTGGTGACCCTCGTGAGCTGAATATGTCGACGCAGGAAGCTACAGCCAGCTCCCTTCAGCTGTCCCCTGTGGTGGAACCCCCACAGGCGGCCTCGCTCGCTTTTGCGGTGTCCGCCAGGATGCCGGACTTCTGGCTGAACGCCGCTCCGGCGTGGTTTGCTCACGTCGAATCGCAGTTCGTCCTTCGCGGGATTTCTTCAGACGACACCAAATACCACCATGTGGTCGCGGCGCTGGACCCACGGTCAGCCCAGCGGGTAATGAGCCTGCTCGAGGACCCTCCTGCACAAGGGAAATACGCCGCAATCAAGGAGCTCCTTCTGCAGCGTTATACGCTTTCAGACGCGGAGCGCGCGGAGAAACTGTTTTCCTTCCCCGGTTTGGGCGATGGCACAGCTCTGGAGCTAGTGGAAGGCATGTTAGCCTTGCGGGGCTCAGGCGACTGCGAGTTCCTTTTCCGCCACCTTCTCCTCCGCAAGTTTCCAGCACCAGTGCGTAATGTCCTGGCAAACTCCCCGCTTCTGCAGCAGAAGAATTACCGCGCGCTGGCCGGAGAAGCTGACCGCATTCTTCTAACGACAAGGACCTTCGAAGTCCAGATGGCGGCCCACGGATCTCCAGCAGCGCCCGAGTTTCAAGCAACGCCCTCAGCGCCGGACGAGCCATCGGTGGTAGCAGGGGTCGCTACCCGCAGGCGGACAGGAGCCACCTTTTGTTTCTTCCACCAACGTTTTGGCGCCAAAGCACGAAGGTGCGTCCCGCCGTGCAGCTACAAGCCTCAGGGAAACGACAACGCCAACGCACGCTAGCAGCCGCGGCCGTTGGCGACAAGGAAAGGCTGCTTTTCATCGAAGACTCGAGGTCGGGGAGGCGGTTCCTGGTGGACTCTGGTTCGCAGAAGAGCCTTGTTCCCCCGTCTGGCTCCGACACGTTGGCTGAAGGCTGCGGGCCGCAGCTAACCGCGGCTAACGGCTCACCCATCAGGACGTTTGGTGAAAGGTTGGTGACTGTTCGTTTCCATGAACGAGACTTCCAGTGGAACTTTGTGGTAGCTGCTAGCTCAGTCCCTATTTTAGGGGCTGATTTTCTTTGTGCTCACGGGCTCCTGGTTGATATGGCTAACAGGCGTTTAATAGACGCTGTGTCGTTCTCGTCACTGCCTTGTGAGACGCGAGGAGCTGGGCCTTTAATGCATGCTAACTTTTTAGCTTCGGGTAATGTGTTTCAGCGTTTATTGTCTGAGTTTCCCTCGCTGACTGTTCCTAACTTTGCCAACACAAACACAAAGCATGGGGTTGAACATTATATTCCCACAACAGGCCCCCCGGTGTTCGCACGTGCACGCCGCCTCGATGCTACTAAGCTAGCAATAGCACAGGAAGAGTTTGCTAACATGGAGCATTTAGGCATCGTGCAGCGCTCAAACAGTCCGTGGGCCTCCCCCCTGCACATGGTGCCCAAAGCAGACGGCAAATGGCGGCCATGTGGGGATTTCCGCCGCCTTAATAACATCACGGAGAACGATCGTTACCCCATCCCCCACATCCAGGATTTTTCAGTGCACCTGGCTGGGACCTCCATTTTTTCTAAAGTAGATTTAGTACGCGGGTACCACCAGGTTCCTGTGCATGTGGAGGATGTCCCTAAGACCGCTGTGATCACGCCTTTCGGCCTGTTTGAGTTTTTGCGCATGCCTTTTGGTCTTAAAGGTGCAGCACAAACATTTCAGCGGTTGATGGATTCAGTCCTAAGGGGTCTGTCATTCGTATTTGTGTATCTGGACGACATCCTGGTGGCTAGCAGCTCAGCTGACCAGCACATGTCCCACCTCCGTGAGGTTTTTCAGCGCCTAGCAGCACATGGCCTGATTGTAAATACAGCAAAATGCCAGTTTGGGCTGCCAGTCATTGATTTTTTGGGCCACCGCATTTCTGCCAGTGGTGCTGTCCCGTTACCAAACAAAGTGCAGGCGGTGTCAGATTTTCCACAGCCCCAGTCTGTTAAAGCGCTACAAGAGTTTTTGGGAATGGTTAACTTCTATAACCGTTTCCTCCCCAGGGCAGCACAACTGCTGCGCCCGCTCTATGGAGCGCTGAAAAAGAAAAAGCCCAACGACAGTGTTGACTGGACACCAGAACGCCTACAGGCATTTGGTGATGCTAAAGCTGCACTGGCCACTGCTGCCCTTCTGGCCCACCCATCCCCGGCGGCACAAATAGCTTTGACAACAGACGCTTCTGATGTTGCGGTGGGGGCTGTGTTAGAACAGCAGGTGTCAGGAGTTTGGCAGCCGCTTGCATTTTACAGCCGTACGCTGCGGGACAATGAGCTTAAATACAGTGTTTTCGACAGGGAGTTGCTGGCGCTTTACCTAGCTACACGCCATTTCAGGTTTTTCCTGGAAGGCCGCCAGTTCACTGCATACGTTGACCACAAACCCTTGGTGTTTGCTATGTCGAAAATTTCTGACCCCTGGTCTGCCCGCCAGCAACGCCACCTCGCAGCGGTGTCTGAATTTACTACAGACATTCAGCATGTGGCTGGAAAGTCCAACGTGGTGGCCGACTGTCTCTCCCGGGTGCTGATCTCCCCCGTGTACGTGGGCATCGATTTTTCTGCCATGGCTGCGGACCAACGTAGCGACGCAGAAATACTCGAGCTCCAGTCCGGGCCCACGGGCCTCGAGTTGGAGGAACGGCAGGTGGATGACGGAGGTCCTCTCCTGCTCTGTGACGTTTCTACTGGCAGGCCCCGCCCCCTGGTTCCAGTTTCATGGCAACGCCGCGTTTTTGACTCCTTGCATTCCCTTTCTCACCCAGGGGTTAGAGCATCGGTGAAACTGGTCAGCTCAAAGTTTGTTTGGCCCGGTCTGCGTAAAGCGGTTAAGGAGTGGGCAGCAGCGTGTGTCCCATGTCAGCGTGCTAAGGTTGACAGGCACACCAAAGCACCTTTGGAACCTTTCCCTATCCCTAGTCGGCGGTTTGACCATGTGCACGTGGACCTGGTGGGCCCTCTGCCTCCATCACAAGGTTTTACTCATCTGCTGACTATGATAGATCGGACCACCAGGTGGCCTGAGGTGGTTCCTCTGACATCCACAACGGCTGCAGTGGTGGCCCGGGCATTTTTGTCTACCTGGGTTGCACGTTTTGGCCCCCCTTCAGACATTACATCAGACAGGGGCCCGCAGTTTGTTTCTGAGCTTTGGTCTACCATGGCCAAGGGCCTGGGGACGAACGTTCACAGGACCACAGCTTACAACCCTCAAGCTAATGGTTTGTGTGAACGGTTTCACAGGTCATTGAAAGCTGCACTGCGCGCTGCATTGACCGGTGACAACTGGATTGACCGTCTTCCCTGGGTTTTGTTGGGTTTACGTACCGCATCCAAAGAGGACCTGAACTCTTCCCCGGCTGAACTGGTTTTCGGTCAGCCTGTGCGCGTCCCCGGTGAGTTTTTACCTGAGGTACCCTCACCACAGTTCGCTCCGCCGTTGCAACATTTTTCGTCTCAGGAGGACTCCGTTCGTGTCCCTGGCCCGGTACACCATTGTTTACCTCAGTCATTTGTCCCTAAGAGTCTGGAGTCCTCTAAATTTGTTTTTGTCAAACACAATGCACACAGGACACCACTACAGCCTGTGTATGATGGACCGTTTCGGGTTCTTCAGCCAGGTCCAAAACATTTCCTTTTAGATTTAGGGGGTCGTACTGAGACTGTCTGTATTGATAGGCTTAAACCAGCTCATGTTATGTCAGATGATCAGGTTGTTACGGCCCAGGCTCCTCGCAGGGGCAGACCTCCATCCACGTTGCTAACGGATGGCTGCCCTCCTTCCAGAGACTCTCAACAACCATTGGAGCCCGAATCTTCTGCAGCCCCTCCTCGTCACCCCCCGCTTCATCGAACTGGTTCTGCGGGGCCCAGGTTCAGCCGTTCTGGGCGTTTAATCAAACCTAAAATGCGGGACTAGTGATGGACCTTACTGGGTGTTCTGGGGGGGCGTGTGTGGTGGACCACTAGGGGGCTCTACTCACACCCAGTGGACCCAAGGTGTTAAGGATGCTTTTATTGTGAAAGGTCCAGAGGACCGGATGTTATGTTGGTATATAAGGCGGTGTTGGGTGGTTTTCCCGCCAGTTGAAAGTAGGAGTGAATAAAGTGAAGATCTGCATCCCGTCTCCCGTGTCGTCTCTTCACCACCTCCTACAATACCACTGAACTGCACCATTTTTGCCTCCTGGCTGCACCAAGAACAACAAGCTGTACAACAATAGAATCGTAACAATGGGCAGCTCTGGCAGAGTCCGACTGTCAACTTGAAGTGGTACGACTTACTGACGGCATGTGAACCAGACTCTCACACCATTTAGGGACTGATTCGTACATAGAACTGGACCCCAATCCCATACTCACAAAGCACCCCTCACCCAGGCGAACATGGTTGAATGCCTTCTTCAAGTACACAAAATGCATGTAGACTGGTTGGACAAACTCTCGTGACCTCTCGAGGACCATTGCACCTCTGAATATACAATAGTGGGGAGACCAAGGAGCCAAATCCAGGACCTTAAGAAACTCAAGGCAACTCAACCACCCACAGAGCCATGCTGCCTACCTCACAACATATTTTTTTAGTCTATTATGGAACCTTGAGTTACAAAAGGGCTCTGTCATGGACTTGATACCTGTCCAGGGCGTGCCATTCTTCTCGTACAGTGACAGATGGATATGGGCACCAGTGACCCTGTGACCCGAAGAGGAAGACCCGGGTAAAAAGATGATGGATGGAGTCGCAAAAGTAAAGACAATATGAATATGTAGACAGTGAGATACAGATGTTTGGCCTTGAAAAAGACCCTGAAAAACACCAGATCAGGTACAATTTAGACCTTCAGTGCATCCATGTTAAAGTGATTAAAAAAGTACTGTCAGTACTACAAGTACCCCAATCCCATACAATGTATAGCCTTGGTAAAAACTAAAAATAAGTCAAGCAATGTGAAAACCAGGGACATTCCTACAGATCTAGCTGCCTTAGGGCCATCAGATCTCCACCAGCCTCTAGAGATCACGTGTGTCTTTTGAACAGTCTGTGACTTCAACATCACCAGTGATTCTGAAGGACGAGTGCCACAGGAACAAAACTGCCAACAATACTGTCTAAAGTTTCTGACAGGAAACCATTAGAGATTAGAAGGATGAGCTAGTTGGCCACTTCCTGACATAATAAACAACATAAAATACTCTGGGGTCCAAAACTGAACATGTTTCAACCTTAAAATGAAAAATAAAACAAATTCTCACATGAAGACAGCAGAAACAAATGCTTATAAATAAAAAAAAACAATAATAAACAGTTTCACTCACCTTGACTATATTATTTTAATAGACCGTTTACAAGATATTTATACATATTCACTGAGCTCTGAAATTTTCAAAGCATTGCTGAAATAAGCTCTTTACTACAAAAAAGTTAATTGTATGTCTAGTTGAACTTGTAATAATAATAATAATAATGAATTCAATTTATAACGCACTTTTCATTAATGAAAATCTCAAAGTGCTAACTTGTGTCCATAATGTGACAAACCCGAAGCCATAGGAACAAAAACGTCTCATAGAAAAGAAAAATATATAATTAAAAAAGTTCATAACTACAGAGACACAAAGAAAAAGTTTGACAGCGAAGGCTGAAGCAAAAATTATAACACAAATGGCAAGAAACTTTGCTGTTCAAGATCTATTTATTGACTAGCTTTGTGATTCTCAGTATAGGAAGGACAAATGATTGATGGATACTTTATTGATCCTTTGCAGGAAATTCAAGGATCAAAACAGCAGCAATCATTCTTTTTTAACATTATCTTCGGGCCTAAAAATTGCATGTGGAACCAATCTTCAGATGTTTCCACTCAGACATGTTTCTGTGACGGATCAAACCTAACAGTGTAGAGGAGTTGTGTCCAATTGTGGTCCTCAAGAACCACCGTCTTGCATGTTTTAGTAATTTCCCTGCTGCAACGCACCTGATTCGGTGGTTGAAATACCTCTTCAGCATCTCCACAAGTTTTGCAGGAGCCTGTTACACTTCCATTCAAATCAGGTGTGTGAGAAACATCTGAACCATGTAGGTTAAGGGCTCTCCAGGATCCAGACTGGACACTACCAGTGTAAAGAATGAATGTGAACCTACTCTTTAGCGTTTGGGGGAAAATATGTCCATCCATCCATCATCTTTACCTGCTTCTTCCTTTTTGGGTCACAGGGGTCACTGGTGCCAATATCCAGCATTCACAGTGCGAGAGGCGGTGTACACCCTGGACAGGTCGCAAGTTCACCAAAGGGATGCATAGAGACAAATGAGACAAACAACTAAACACGCTCACACCTAATTTAGAGTTACCATACCAATTAGCACATGCATGTTTTTGGTTTTGCAGGAGGAAACCAGAGTACAGTACTTGGAGAAAACATGCAAACTCCACCCAGAAAGGCCCTTAGCCGGGTATCGATCCAACGACCTTCTCACTGAGAGGAAACAGCTCTACCAACTGTGGCACCATGCTGCCGGGGTCAATAAATTAATAATAAACAATAAAAATACTACAAATAGAATAGACAAAATGTCACAAAAATACTATGTCCATTTTTGGGAAACAAAATTACTACATGAACATTTGACAACCATGTAGAAAGTTTTATGAAATAATTATTTCTCCCCATATTTAAAACTGAACTTGATTCCCTTGATTTTAGCCTTGTTGAGCCAAAAGGGGCCTGAAAAATTTTCTTGAGGTTCATTCCTTGGCCACACAGCCTTAACCTTTATTTATTTTTATTTTTTTACATGTCACCATTTATTTTAAACATAACGCAATAATAAAACAGCATTTACATTTTTAACCACTAAGCTAAAATACTGTTTCTAAGTAGGCATGCTAAATGCTAACTAGCTTTCAGTGGCGGGAACTTAAATAGAATGGGCTAGTGAATTTTTACACTTATAAAGTAGAATTACTCGTGTAATAAATTATGTTTAACAGTTTTAACCATTTACCTCAGTTTTACAGTAAATTAGTTTTATAGACTTAGTTTTTTAGCTTTAATGCTCATTATGTCTGAGTTTGTTGCTAGCACAGTGGAATATATCAATGAAAAAATAAAATAAAAACTTACCGGTAACATTCCCGCAGCTCAGCTCAATTTGTCCCGTTCTTGGCTGTTAAAAAAATAATAATTCCCGAGTTGTTTCCCCTCCTCTCCCTCCTCTAAAATGTGATTTTCTGTCCTTTTTGTCACAGTTTTGTCCTCTTCCTCCTTTCCCTGCGCGAGTCCTGCCAGAGCTCCAGACGTTTGAAAAAAAATCTCAAACTCCTCTCAGGTTCTCTCTACTTTCCTGACAAGAAGCCCACCCTCTTCCTTCCTTCCTTCCTTCCTCTTTCACAGACCGACCGGCCCCTTCTGGGGAGAAACGCAGCTGAATAACGGCAGGAATAGATGAGGCTCCAGCGCTCATCGATCAATTCGATTTCTGATCGCACCCTCCGGTGATGAAGAGCGGAAATTCCTGTGTTTGATCCACGAGATGAACCGGGTCACACCGTATCTGAAAAACCCCCGGTCTCCTCCTCTTCATACTGATCATAAACCGCCTAAAGCTTTCATTTAAGTTATTTTAATAAACAACTTGCCGGATTATTGCCATATTTTTAATAAAAGAAAATGTTTTGTCCAGCTCGTCGGTCAACGTATTATTTAAATTAGACCACCCCCTGCCGGCTATGAGTGTACATTACAGCCGTTCAAACTCAATGTGGCTGCTCTTAAATGCTTACAATCTCACTAATTACATATAATAAAAATTCAGTTTAGGTTAAAAAAATAACAAGTTACAGGGGACAAAAATCGGAACACAAATTACATAAATAATATTTCCCAAAACGCGTTAATCAAAATAACAAGTTACAGGGGACAAAAATCGGAACACAAATTACATAAATAATATTTCCCAAAACGCGTTAATCAATGCGATTTATAAAGCGCGCCCCCTGCCGGTTGTGAGAGGAAATAACAGCCATTTAGACTGGCTCTTCATAAATACTAAAATAAATCACTAAATAATACACTAAAAGTTGATCAGTTAAAGCAAACATGCAAATAATTCACAAAATAAAATATAGGAACCTACATGGCACATATATATATAAACAAATTTATCATAATAACATTGTTATTTAAATGTGCCACAAGGTTGTAAATGAAGCATAAAAATTGTAATAAACAGCAGTTTGCCTATAGATAATCGTAATATTTAACCTTTTTCAATAAATCATAACATTTAGAAATATTTTCTGTAACATTTGGGAAACAAAATTCATACTACAATATTGTATTGTTGTATTAACAAAAACTGCAGGTATTTTTATAACGTTGGCGTACAGCGTGGGTGCTTTTCAAATGTTTGTCATTATTCAACATTTGTTCTTGATTGTTCAGTGTTGACATATTTTGACCGTTTTAAATGAGTCATCGAATCAAAAATTGAAAACGACGTTGCACATGTTTTCTAGCTTACAGCGAGCTTAGAGATGTTCAGCTGTCGTAAATTCAGATTATCGCCAAACTGCTCTCTGCTGCCAAGAACGTGTGGCCTTAATATTCTCATTTTTTATGTTGCGTTTTCCAAACCATAAAAACCTAACACACAAAGCTGCAGCTGGATCTGTTTCTCAACTGGAAACCTGCCTCAGTTCTTCTGTAAACATTATTTTTGTTGGGATATGGTAAAATCTTGTGATTATAAAAACAGATTTGATCAATTTCTAAACCCAACATGACATCCCCACCATCTGCTCAGTGTTAACTTTTTTTTTATCACAACATAACCAGAAACTGTAGTGAAAAATCAGAATACAGTATTCACAATTTTATACATGTAGTACATTGGTTTTGTAATGATTGTTGGCATTTTCATAAGAGGCATATTGTAAAGTTGTTTCTTTTTTTTTATTAGCCACCAATTTATTTAAATTACAAAATGACCAATATTATAATAGCATATAACAATGTGCCCATAAATCAAGACAAAAACTTAAAATAATACATGTAGTTAGGTGTCATGAAATTTCAACACCAATCCTCCTCAGATTTATATTCAGATCTCCAACTCAGATTGTTGGCATTAATTTTTAGTCATTCTTTTTTGGGATACATGTAAACAACTATTCTTTTTAAATAAACAAACTATTTAAACATTTCTTTTTTGACACAACAAGCTACAACGTCATTGCATCTGGACTGGGTTAGTAGTTAATTTTTGTGTTTTATTGTTCAAATTGGTTTGAATTCACGCCACAATAATTAACAGTTCTGTGGAACAAAAATTTATTTAGCTAAAAAACTAAAAAGACTAAGGACAAAACAATATGTTAATATCTGCAACGTTTCTATGAAAAATGTGTTCTGTGCAAAAAAAAGGTGAAAATAGATTTTTGCCATAATTAAATTGCATAAAAATGGGTTCATAGACGCTTTCTATAGATTACAGTAAAAAATAAAA
>JBBPBX010039717.1:16017-29741 GCA_038048925.1 Garcialebias charrua
CCAACATGTTTTTTGTTCATTTTGAAGAGTAAAAAAAAAAAAAGACTTTAAAAAAAACTGTAAGCATGTAATACCTCTATAAACTTTCCCAGCTGTGGGTTAGTGGGATTGTGCGTGATGAGGAATCTCAGACAATCATAGGAGATCTCCACCGGAGCCGGTCGGTTCATTTTGAGACTCTCGTAAGGTTTGTTAATAAAAACGGTCCTGAGCTTAAAAAAAAAAAAACGTAACAGCAAAAGGTCTTTGAGTTTAAAAAATGCTTTCACTTAATTAAAAACAACTTCTCTAACCAAAACAAAAATTCTATTTGACTTATGGGCAGACTTGTTTTGGTGACGAAGTAAACAAAATGTTGGCAAAAAATAAATTAAAAAATTGGGCCAGATTAAAGATCTTATAGATTTAGAATGAGACCAAATAAAAGATTAAATTAAATTTTCACTTCCAGTGTTTGCAGTCTGTCAGCCCATTCAAAGAAGACTTGAACAGAAGAGGAAAATAAAAGAAGGAAAGCGGAGAGGAAACTCGCAGGCTGTAACCGACGCCTGGCCTTCTCCCAGCACAGGTCACAGACTGATGGTTGGCTCGTCCTCATATGTGTTTGACAGGTTAGCAGCAAGGACCTGCGGAAACATGAACCTTAAATTTGACATTTCATATTTTTAACTTATTTGTACATTAAGACAATCCAACACCCAGTACTGTTCCTCATTCTGGTGCTCCCAGCCTTTGTGTGACTGACCTACGTGTGAATGGCAGTGATCGTGACTGGTCGGTGTCCTCCAGTTCACTTGTCCACAATGAGCAGCAGGTGCTGAGCTTGGCAAAACTCTCCTCCGAGCCTCGCAAACGCCATGCATGTGCAGCCTGGACGAGACAAGCCTGTGAGCTGCAGGAGCGGTTGTTGTGCTCACAGAGAAGAGACACGTAGTCGAATACTCACTGCGCTGTGAGCTGAGGAGATAGTTCATTGAGCGGACACAGGAAAATGTGACGGCTCTTGGATGTAGACACACCATTGATGATGATGCTGCTGTGGTTCTGGGTCCTGGCTGACACGACCTGCTAGCTTCGTGCTAACCTGCCACACAGAAAAAGGAAATATTTGTATGACCATTAATAGCCTCCTTTTATTACAAGCAGAAACAATTCCCTGATATTGAAATAAAAAAAGCCAAATAAGTTGTTTTGAAGTTTTATAAATGGTAAACATTAAATTGTAAAAATTCTGATATCTAAAGAAATACTAAAGCAACATTCTTTTTTTTACAACTGGTAGTAAAAGGATGGATTACTACCAGTAAATGGTATATGAACTGCACTTATATAGAGCTTTTCTATCTTATCAAGACACTCAAAGTGCTTCACAACACAATCTGTTCACTCATTTCCCCATTCATACAGCACTCTACTATTTCTATACAAAGAATAATCAGTGCTTTATCACATTCATTCACCGATGGGACACACGTCAGAGACATTAGGGTTCAGTGTCTTGCCCAGGGACACTTGGGCATGTGAGTGACTGCTGGTGGAATCGAAACCCCAACTCTTGCATTGGAGGATGACTGCTCTAACCACTCAGCCACCGCCACCATAAGTGGCAGTAATTTTGCAAAGTTGTCAATCATCACAGTACTGTACTTTTCAAGTTACTTTTTAGCACAACGGCCAAGAATAAAGACGTCTGTTTCTAACATGGCAATTTTACTTGACGATATTTACAAAAGATAGAAATCTTGAGTAAAAAATGTATTTGTTTGAGCAATATAACTTTTTTATGGCCAATGTTGATCTTTAGAAATCAGGGCAGCCCATGACAAATATACAACTCCTGCTTACTTTTGACCATTATATTTTTTTATTAAAATTTTATCAAAATATAATAGGAGTTGCTTAATTTAAAAAAGGTATACTGTACTTAAACCTTCAAAGAACTTGGGAGATTAAAAAAAAAGATTCTAAAAGAGCATTCATGCTTACAAAAACTAAACTGTGAGCTACTATTTCAGATTTTTCAAAAGTGGCCAATATCAAATGATTACCAGTAATCTTTCCTTCTTTACAAATAATTAAATATTTCACTTTAGTAAATCGTTCTAAAAGATCCACAACAACACTGATGTCTTCTTTGTGCAGCAGGTGTTGTGCTTTATTATGTTTTCTGTTTGAATGGGGAAGAGTTCAGGGACTGTAAAATCACTAAGAAAGGCTGTAATGTTCAATAACATCAGTATGTCTGTTTTTACCTAAAGTACACCTTATATTTATGAACCAAGACATTAATATCTGCTTTTGTTGTCAGTTAAAATCAAGCCAAGTTGTAAAAGTTTGGAAAACTACTAATATTACATGTTTAGTAGTCAGTCTATAAACGCTCATCCAGCTCGGAGTTTGAACCGTTTAGCATATTTTCTGTAGCTGACAGGAGGTAATGTTTGCAATTTCACAGTTTTGATTGCTTGTTTAGAAACATACAAATAAGACTTTATCCAACGTTGTATTGTTACTGAAACCAAACAATGACATATTAACCTGAAACAGAATGACATATGTTAGTAAATCTATGCACTGATTAAAAAGACTGAGGGGATGCAATCTTATGAACTCAAATTTAATTTACTGTGGCCCTTGGGGGGCTTCATAGTAAACTACAGCCACAGCATTAGCTACATATTTACTGCTAGAAAATGTGATTAACTGGAGTTTTAGATAACAAAAAATATATATAACAGCACAAATATTATTTTGGTAAACAGACGAGATTTACCTTTCACTCCAGTTTTTTGTAAATATTAAAAGTTATACTGAAAATATATTTATGATTTTCTCTATATTAACCATAAGTATACAATTCTTAAAGGTTGCGTTTAAAATGTTTGTTATTTTTTTCATTCTTAGTCAAATTACTCAAACTTTTCAAAGCTAACAACTTAGCCTAGCCGACTAGCCGTTTCCCAGCTACGCGACATTTTTTAGACATTTTTAGTATTAAATACGTCACAGGTTGCGTAGCAACCAAACATCCAATCGGAGCAGAAAAACGCGTCTCTGCAGTTGAGCTTTTCTCATTTTTAAACACATTTGCTCAAAAACTGTTAGCATCAAGCTTAGCCACGTATATTTGTTAAAATTATCCTTTGAAAATGTTTAATTAAAGCACACATCTTGCCTTTTTTACCCTAAATTAAGTTTGACTAGTTTATTAATGTCAAGAGAGAGGTTTGTTCCATAATTACGACAGTTTACAGCTCACCTGGACTGCTACAAAACAGCAAGCTAGCTGATTTAGAAATGAAACAAAATAAAGGTTAAAATAGGCCGAGGTCGAGACGCACTGGGACAAGGCTCAAAATCTGTCCAGCCAGGTCCAACTGAAAACAGGTCAACAACCAGCAGTAGCAGTGTTTCCAGCAGACCGAAGCCTTTACTGGTCCGGTTTGACCTTGTTTGAACACGGACACTGCTAGCTAAGAAACATCAACAGTCACTGCGTCGACATTTAGCACCCGACGGTAACGGCAACACTTACAAAAATGCAGTAATTTCACGAAAAATCCGGACGCTCCTAGTGACACACACCAGCCTGTGCGGAAGACATGTTGAACCATAGACATTATATACAGTAGACCAAGCATAGCCTGCTCAAACGCAGGATTTAGGGCAGCCATCTTGGCGCTGTCACCCTTGTACTTTGCTGCATACAAACTAACAGAAAATGCCTCACCACTTCTTTGAAATAAGATCAATAATAGTGAGTGTAACATTTTTTCTGAATGCTCAGCTTAAGAAGGCAACAAGAAGAAAAAAAAATATAATCTTTTGTTTTTTTTCTCTCTTTTTGTTTTCTATTGTTTATTGTTTGTTTGTTTATTGTTTAATGAAATTCTATCACTGCTGTTCATTGTTCTTTAGTTTTAGCAGGTCACTTTCGTAAATGAGCCCATGAGGTTCAAAAGATTTACCTGACTAAATAAAGGTTGAATGAAAAAAAAAAAAGAATCCTTAGTTTCAACTGTTGCCTTTTTATTTTTGCTTTGTTATAACAGTTATGTGCAGTTCAGTCAGTACAAAATAACTTCAATAAACTTACTAAATCACAGTATATGAATAAAATAACATGGACCTCATTCAGACAATGTTTTTGTGTACACACTCCCAGATATCACGTTTTTGTTTTAAAGGTTTCCAAAAGATAAATATATATATATATAATATTTATATATATATATATATATATATATATATATATATATATATATATATAACTGTATATATATATATATTTATACTGTATATATATATGTATATATATATACTGTATATATAATTACAGTATCTAATATGTATACATAATGTGTGTGTGAATAAATTGCATCTTTGGTTGCATCTTGCTAAACATGTCATATAATTAAGTATGGTATTCCACCAAAATTATTTAAATATGCTAAAATATATGTTCCTATACATGCAGTTTTAATAGCTGTATGCCTAACATTTAAATATGTGGCAATGGGATTACTATTCAGCGTGTTATGATTGATTAAATGCGCTTATACTTTATTGTGCCAGCCAAATATATAAGGCTGAGTGGAGCGGACGACAGCGCCAAGATGGCCGCCTGAAATCTCGTCAGCTCCAATAGGCGAGAGCGGGCCATGCGGTATCTAGTGTTCTATATATGATATCTATGTGTTGAACTACGGTTAGCTAAAGTACAGCTTCCGGCTCCATGCCTTACAAAATAAAACAGTTCCGGTTTGTTTCTTTCACAATAAACTGCGTATTTCAAGACACATTTTTGTTTGACTTTATTGTTTTTAATTGGCTTAACTAAACAGTTCTTAAGCACCATGTAATCTCTGCCATGTTATGCTAAAAATAAAACAAAAACCAAATGAAAGTAATTTCCATCAACTTACCGTAGTTTACATTTTGGAAAATGTGCAAATTGCCTTATAATCTCCGTTTTGCTACTTTGACATATTTTTTAACTTGTTTAAAAAATCTGTATGCCTCTCTTATGATTGTCTATTGTTGTCGCTGTTGTCATCATTCTTTGTTGAAACCATCTCTCTTGTAAATGAGTCCTCGAGGCTCAATGGGATTAACCTGCCTAAATTAAGGTTGAATGAATGAATGAATTTTCTCTTCCATTTAGTCTTTATGCATTGAATTTTATTTGATCTACCCATTCCTTTTTATATTACTTTGTGTTCTGCAGTTTTATTTCAAAAGATAGGCTACAGCAACAGGAACAGTTTGGGGGCATTTATTGCTAAACCATACAAAAACCTTCACTAAAGGTCACAAAAGGTAGTCTTAGGATATGATGCAAAATTCTAAAGATAAAATATTTGTTCCCATTTATTTACCACTGAACATTCATCAATATTCCATGAATATAAATGTGCTGTAAATATATCTTGTTTCGTTTTATTTGAAGATGTGACCTTTTTGTTAAGCACTTCACTTTGGTAACAGTTTGTTTTAAATGTGCTCTATAAATAAATCTGACTTGACTTGGCATCTGAATTAACAGAAAGCTAAATTTCATCTGTTGTTCTAAGCAGATAAACAAATAAAAACCACTCAGGAAACAAGTGCACAAAACAAATAATGCATGGCCCGTAGTCCCCATATATATGTATATATATCTGTGGTAGTCCCTATAAAAAAGGTTTGTAAGCTCCAGGGACGTTGTCCAGGTAGATAACAACAAAAATTGTTCAATCGTGTCATCTGGACCAGTTTCTTAATATGAAAATGTGAAATGTATGCTTCCTACAGTTTTTCTACGGCCGATCAGCTGCTGAGTCCCTGTTTAGCTCTTTTGGGGGTCAGTTACAGTAAAAAATATAAAAAAATATATAAAAAAAAAACAGTACATGGGCCACATCATGAACCCAAACCGAACATATAAAGTTGCATTTTACTAACTTATTGAGCAATTGCTTCCTATAAACTGTGTCATTATTGTCATATTTCAAATTGCTTAAACTAAAAACGAAAAGAAAAATAATGTGCCAAGCAGAGAACTCAATGAACAAAAATGCCTAAAGGCATTCTTATACATTGGACAACGTCCTCAAGAAGTTCACAATCTATGTGGTTGAGGTAACAAGCTCGTTTGAAGCAGGATGTCGTGCAGCTTACCAGACCTCAGATCATCATTTACACACTGGAGCACTGCAAGTCTGGTATTCCAGAGTGAAGGTTATTGAAAGAAAACCACAAAATACTGTAGTGTCGCCTGTCTGAAGTTTGTTTTTTTTGTCCTATTGATTGGTTCCCGCTGTCTGGTCCCGTTAACTTTTCATCCTGTCCCATCCCAATCATATGGGTTATACTAAAGTTGACTCCTGTCCTGCCGGAATCCTGCAGGAATCCTGTGGGAATCCTGCGGGAATCCTGTGGGAATCCCGTGACCCCACAGGACTCATGACAAAAAATGTCATCCTCTATTTCAGAGTCCTATTTTTAGGGGTGGGTGGATTGATAAAGTAAATGAACTTGATAAATAATGCAAGCACGTAATTAGGAACGTTGAAGATATTTCTGCTGTTCTGAGCACAATTTATTTTTACTTTTACAGTTATAGGGACTTCTTTCTTTACTTTAAACCAATAACCCGTCGGAAAAAAAACTCACAAAAATGAATTAATGAAAAAGTTCATCTCGAACATTTGAAACCATGTGAGAATGTGAACAAGCTGTTTACTTAAACCACGTAAACAGTTTGACAAACTAAATGAAAGCAGCTTTAATTGTGTGTTTTACTTGTGTAATTCTTCACATGCCAAAAAAAGAAAAAAAAAGAAGAAGGGTGTGGTCCGTTTTCCTACTCACACACACATAAAACCACACACACACATGCTTCCAGTTGGCAGGGTTGAATGTTCTGCCTCCCTGCTAACTAAACACACAGAACGTGTCTGATTCTTTACTTATTTAAAAGGTTTTAGGTTACATGGATGATGGGAGGAAGTTGACTCTCCCTTACAGTCAGACAGGAACTGTCATGTGAAGCTTATATGTTCATGTGTGTTTTTTGCGTGACGTCGCAGCAGCTGCTGGGTCTGGTTTGGCAGGTTTTCCTGAGGACAAGCAGAGAAAGCAGACAA
The DNA here is from genome assembly GCA_038048925.1 of Garcialebias charrua. Lineage (NCBI taxonomy): Eukaryota > Metazoa > Chordata > Actinopteri > Cyprinodontiformes > Rivulidae > Garcialebias > Garcialebias charrua. The sequence continues at coordinate 23,145 of JBBPBX010039717.1, forward strand.
GAGTGAGAAACGAAAGAGGCAAAAGGCTTTTCCCCTCTTCACTGCTCCGTTACGGATCTTCTCTTGTTGGTGTCGACAAATCGAGCGTCTGTTCCAGCTCCAGGTAAGGCTCTGCTTCTCTGGTTTGTGTGAACTTAGCTGAAGGATAAACAAAAGCTGTAGTCAGAAATGTAAACATTTCACGTTGGTCAAGTTGCAGAGAACAATTTGGGTTCCTTCTTTGCTGGTAAAGAAACATTAGACGAGCTGTTTCCAAAAAAAAATAAAGACAGAGAACCCAAAAGAAAAACGTCAGAGAAGAAAGATTTCCTTTTGCTGTGAGTAAGACGAACATTCTTGGAGAAAAGGAGAGAGTGAGTCATGAGGCCAGAGAAAATGATGTGGTCTTCCGCTCGTAATGAAACCAGATGCTCGGGGTGGGCTCACGTCGAAAGATATTTTAAAGAAATCTCACAATGCAGAATTCCTTATCAGCTTTCATGAGGCATAAAATAAAGTTTTACTCGAAGCTGAACAAATGTAGCAGCAGATGGAAACCACCTACCTGATGTGATGCTTCCTCTCAGAAACAGCAGAGTTGTCGATGCTCAGCTCAGAAACACTCCCGGCTTTGTGCTTTAATCAAAACTGGCTCCAAAACTCTTCATCAGGAACATCAAATAGAGATCTTCAGGAATCTGGAACCACCTGAGAACAAATGCTGTTTTTTAAAAGCACATCATCAATTTTTGATTGTTGTTCTGAAGAAAAGTTATTTTCTTTTGTTTAAGTGGATCCAAACAATGTTCGCACCAGGTTTCAAACAATTCAGACCAGATAATGATCATTAGAAATGAGATTTTAAGATAAAGTGTTGTAAGCTCAATCAACCAGGTAGGTAACAAAAAAAAAAGGTTAAATTGTGTCATCTGGACCAGTTTCTTTAAGCGAGAAACGTTTCCATCCAGAGGACTTCTTCAGTCTATTTACTGCCAACCAGATCTGTCCAGTGGCAGCTGGTGGAGTTTTCAGCACTTTGGAGATTTTTATTAATGAAAAGTGCATTATAAATTGAATTCATTATTATTATTATTATTTTCTCCAGGGGGGCTATAGCTCCAAAATAGACAAATATCAAAACATACACTAAAGTATCACCCCAGTGTATACATGACTGAAAACAAAAGTAACATTATAATGTCATGTAGTTTTTACCTAAACCTAAAAAATGAATGCCCCAGTTTAATACAATATGGACATGGCTAATAGTTAGATTTCTAATTATTTAATATATAAAAACTATTTATTTTAGGAGTATATGTGTTCATCTAATAGCAACAATGCAACTTCACATAGCACCTATAAAAAAGTTGACTCATAGTATATAGGGCAAGGTGTTCTCCTCTTTTCACAGCACTACTATGATCAAAAACATTGCCAAAAACCTACATCGGACAGCTTCTATCTCACCTATTCTCTTGTTCCATTTCACATCTCTGTCCGATCGTCTCAAGCTGCATTCAGCTCTGGGCGCAGGAGAGGTGCGCCCCGGAATGATCTATCTCTTGTGTTGAAAAGGTGTTACTGCACATGTACAACTTATAACGAGAGTATATGGGCAAAGATTTTTGCACCCCAGGGCAGAAATAAGTCACCAATCAGACAAAGTCGATGAACTAAACAACTATGTATTGCCTCATCGTCTCCCTCTCTGGGCCTGACAGGTTGTACAGTCTGCAAGACGGCAGAGGGGCACCAGGAAGGAGATCTATGGAGCAATCATAGGGTCTGTGAGGTGGTAGGGAGATGGCTTTCTGTTTCCTAAAAACTGGGGCAAGCGCATGAGATACAGAGGGCACTTTGGAAAGGTCAATCTCTTCCTTACTGGGAGGTGAGACAGAACCAGAAGAGATGGCAGAATGTAAACAATCGACTAAACAGGCCTCACCCCAATGTTCAATCATGTTATTTTTCCAGTTAATCTGGGGGTTGTGTTTTAGCAGCCATGGGTAACCTAAAATCAATTGGGGCTTAGGGGAATCAAAAATGAAAAAAATCACATTTCTCATGATGGTTACCTGACAGCACCAGGTGAATGTTTTGAGTCCAGTGGGAGATGGAGGTGATGGTCTGTCCAGTGAGACCTCTGACAGAGCTGTTTAAAGGAAGCATGGGTAGGTTAAGAAACTTCACAATATCCAAGGAAATCAAATTCTGTTCTGCACCAGAGTCAATTAAAGCCTGAGTGGAAAAAGAATCTTTATCAAAATAAACAGTAGCAGGGAGACAGAAATTTTTCTCAGGAGTTGAAGTTAAATTACCCACCAATATCTCCTGATTTATTGGTGGTTCTGGCCTTTTAAACTGAGCTGACAGTTTTTCACGAAGTGGCCACTCTTTCCACAATATAGACACTCATTTGCAGATAATCTGCGTTGTCTTTCCTCAGGGGACAGTTTTGCCCGACCCACCTGCATTGGCTCTGGTTCGGGGAAGACTGGTGTTGGGGAACTACTTCCGGTTGAGGGGCGGTCCCAGGATTTGTAGTCCCTTTCCAATTTACGTTCTCTNCGCTCCGGCGGAAGAATACAGTATTGCACTGTACGTGAAACGGCGGGAGGGATATAGAGGCGGAGGGATATAGAGGCGGGGCGAGAACCAGGCAGAACCAGGCAGCAGTGGAAAAGTACAGGCGGAGGTCTTACTGTAAATGCTTTGGACGGAGCTGGATGGCGGTTTTACGTCGTAAACAGAATGGAGAATACGGAGGATGGAGGTGGACGGCGTAACCAGCATCCAAGTAGGCTATTAACTCTTTTTTCCCTTCATTATGGCTCCAAAACGTATGTGTTTTTTGACAATTATGTAGAGTACTGTGTTAGGATAGGCTAAGTGCTTGGTAATACAGTACTGTACACATGTACAGTGCACTATGTACGTATATTTTGACTTACGTCAAAAATCGGTTTACGCCGCCGCGTAGGAATGAATCTTCGTCGTAAGTAGAGGAACACCTGTATATATATATACATATATTTCAAAATATTTTTATTTTATTATTTCATTTTTATTTCATTTATTTATGTCTTATTCAAGGTAATGTGGTGAGTGGTGGGGCAGCGCCCTTGCGCCCTCTATTGGCCATCTGCCATTGGATCTGTCCCATAGGTAGCCTTCACTGCTGTGTTTCAAGCCATTCTCCTGGTGGAATCTCAAAAGTAGTCTTTCAGGATTCCAACAGGAGGTTGGCTTGAAACACAGCAGTGAAGGCTACCTATGGGACAGATCTGGTTGGCAGGCCGTAGACTGAGGAAGTCCTCTGGATGGGGGAACGAAACGTTTCTCACTTAAAGAAACTGGTCCAGATGACACGGTTGAACCTTTTTGTTGTCAAAACTTAATCCAGACTAACGCAGTTAACATTTGCTGTTATGTTTTACTTAATTTGGTTGTAGATTTGTCTGACTTTATGGAGGATTTAACAACAAACACACGATTTTAGTTTCGGGACTTGACTTTCTGGTGCTGAGTTTCCTCCTTAAACGTTGAACTTCTCTTGTTTGATCACAGCATAAGTGAAGTACAGGTAGCCCTCGAGGTACGTCAGGGATTGGGACCTACGGGTGTGACTTAGGTCGATGTTGTCGTACCTCGCGGACCAAAAACACATGCCTGTCGTAGGTCCGCGTTTCTGACATAGGTCGCGGCTATACCGCTAACGGAGCGCCGCACACATATTTAAAGGGGACCACACATGCAAAATTCACTTTTTAATGTTTTTTTACTAAACTTTGGGTATTTACTTCATAAAAAAACAGTCCTTGTGCCAAAAAAATGCACCCAGTGGTTTATTTACTCTAAGTAGATTTATTTTACTGTGATGAAAACGGTTCGTTTTTGAAATAAAATGGAAGTCAATCGCGCCTGTGACGTCACAGGCGCGAGGACAACCCACCTCAAACCTGAGTCCAGCCCCTCACCTGGTTAGGCTCAACCCACTTCTGTATTAAACACATGACTGTTGTTTTTCATGATTTCATCTCATCTTTTGTTTATATGTTCTTAATTTCATGTGTACAGCACTTTGTTGCAGCTGTGTTTTTTTAAATGGCTTTATAAATAAAGTATAATTGTTATTTTTATGTTTTAGTTCAATTTTTAGTGTATTTGCGATCGCTGCCAACGCGCAGCCGGCAAAAATTAAACGAGCGGACCACAGGCGGAAGGACCGGGTTCGACGGGACCCTCTTCCGGCGCCATGGAGCGGAGCTTCAACTGTACAGCCTTGCTGCAGCCTCGCAGCAGCCTCGCAGCAGTGAGGACCTTCCCCTTACGGATTAATTTACGGGAGACACTTGGTGAACTTTGTGTTGTCTTGACTGGAACAGCGATAACGCCCAAAGTCTCCGAGCGGAGCTGGCGAAAACCGGAAGAGGAACAAGCTAACATTAGCTTCGGATTCGGGTGGTATAATGCTAAAAGGAGCAGCAAACTGCGGCGCGCTCAGACGGGTTTCGGTAAGTTATCTTAAGCTAGCACTAACAGTAAGTCAAATGAGTAATAAAAAAAGAGCTAATTTTAAAACAACAACACATTACAGATACTGGCTGTTATGAGGGCGTTAACAGATCTTTGAAGGGCGTGGACTTCAGAACTTCTATCAGAAACCGGTCGTTCAAAACGAAAGTTAAAAATGGCAGAATTAAAAAGGGTATAATTGATTATCTAAGAATTATTTTGTGCATTAAATTGAAGGAATAGGGTCTAGATAGCACACAGAAATAACATAAAAATTTAAAAAATGCATCTGAGGTCCCCTTTAATGGCATGAGACTGAACAAGCAGACATACTAAGGCCATAAACACGCACAGAACTGCACAGTAAATGAATACTGTACTGTACAATAAATAAAAAATATAATGTCTTACTTTGAGCCGGTGTCCCCCGACTGCCAGGCGGACATTTGCGGCGAGCTCCCGGCCGCAGATGGCCCCTCCGCGGCATGTCGGCTCGGTGTCTTCGCCTGTGTTAGCTGCTCTGTTAGCTGCTGTCGTTAGCATGTCGGGCGGCGTTGTGGCCGCCGATCGCGGGGCGATCCGCGGCTGCTCCTCCGGACCTGAGACGTCCACAGAGTTGACCGAGTGTTTCCAGCTAATTTATCCGTATGAGGCAACCCTGATCGGGCACACGGAGCCAGCTGACAGTAGCCTCTGGAGCTCCATTGACCGCAGTACTGTTGTAAAATGGCGACCGGAAGTGGCGACCGGAAACGACCGGAAGTTGCGTAAATACGATAAATTTCTAATCAAAACGTAAAATTAATAATTATACTTTATTTATAAAGCCATTTAAAACAACCACAGCTGCAACAAAGTGCTTTACACATGAAATTAATAACTTTTAAACACACAAATTTTATTTATTTATTTTTTATCATATTTTTATTAAATATGATAAAATCGTAAGTCTGAGTTGCCGTAGGTCGCAGGTGTCGTACCTCGAGGGTTTCCTGTAAATACAATATAATTCAGTTTTAGTTCCTCTTATAGTTTATCTTCTCCTTCATAATGGTAACAACACAAAAACCTGCTGAGGAACTTATTCATCTGGTCGATTCATGTGTTTTTACCACAGAAAGCCAAGCTGGCATATCGGTGGTCAGACACAAATCTTTTCTGATCACTCGTAGACGTCAGCGTCACTTCCTAACGCAGCGCATTTGAAAAGCAAATGAGCTTTTCCTTCCAACAAAGCTGAGCTCAGCCTCTGCTCGTTTATGAGAACAGATTCTTTCGCTTGTTCCTAACGGGTCCAATCCATAAGAATTCAATCTGTCCTGCAGATAAAGGAAGGATTTCACAGTGGTTTTTTAAAACTTATAAAAGCTCACTGGTTAAAATAAGAAAACCCCAGACTGAGGTTCTGGATGATGAGTGACTCATGTTTACTGAACTCCAAATATTTTAATTACCGGTACATGTATTCTTCTAAACAAGTAACTCAGGCCCATCCGGGTTTTATGTCTCGTTTTCCAGTAAAGCTGAGGGGAAGTTCAAAAGAAAACTGTAGAGGTTCTGACATCTGTTACTAGTTCCCAAATGACCTCCAAATCAACATGTTTAACCCAATTGAACCTTTAGAGACATTTTACCTAGATTTTATTTTACATTTGGTTTCAAAAAAAAAAACTAAAGAAATGTACATTTTTACTATGAAATGATGTTTGCTGTTGAGTTTTACACCTTGATGAAGTTTAAATCAGTGAACAGATCTCAGCATTAAAATAAATGGTTGTCTTTTGTAACAGAAACCTGCACAGTATACTTCCTGTGTGCACTCCATGTTGCCTTAGGGCAGATGTTTTTTTGCACAGATCAGTGATAGTGTTTAGGAACTAATCTAACCATTAGACCAAAGAGCTGAACATTTAAGTGGATTTCGTCACACACTCTTTTGAAAAGTTAAATTTTTTTTGTTGCATTTTCAGCTGAGCTCGTCCTTTAATTATTTAACTCTCAAATAATTTGAAACTTTTGCGTCCGTCATATAAAAAGCCTAACTTGTCTGAGCTAAATACTTCATTTTGCATAACAAAATACCCACATGTTTATGTTGTA
>JBBPBX010039718.1:8261-29741 GCA_038048925.1 Garcialebias charrua
ATATTTGGGCCTCAAGATCGACATGTGTGAGCAGAAAAAGTTCACTAAAACTAATGTCCCCAGTAACATCTACTGTTCAGTTATGATAGAAATAGTTTATTTAATTAGAACAATTGATCAGTCTGTTGGTTGAGCACTTTTATTGGAAAGCATAAAAGGTTTTTAGGGTTAGTATTTGAGGCTTGTATCTAAAAGCTTATCTTAAAACACAAACATAAGTTATGAACAATTTAATCCAACACGGGTAAAACTTCAAGCTGAGTTTCTTACATTTCAATATTAATACAGCAGTCACATAGTAATTAAATGTATTTAGTAATGAAACACATACTGCATTAGAATGAGCTTTTTGCCAGAGGACCAATGCTTTAACACAAGTGTTCATCCAGGTGGAGCACACAGTGGGGTTCTGTGGAAGCATGAACAATGTTACCTGTTGTAGAAAGCATTGTGAAGGACCCGAGTTTGGAAAGAAAAACCCTTTCTGACTGAAATGCCAAGCTAACAGCTGCTCTGACACCAAGTGTTTCATGTGCATGCTCATCACGGTCAGATGAGGCACCTCTTGCAACAACATTTAATGCAAAACAGTCCAGAATGGAAATGTTTCTCTGCTATTTTTTTTTTTTGCATGTGCCTCTCTTAAGAGGGTTTTGAGATTGGAGTTGATTCAGAAATCAACTCAAGCTGTTCAATAAGTTATCTGTAACAGGTAAGATATTGTTTAAATTCCACATAATCCAAAAGATCTGAAGCTTAAAAAAAAAACTAAGACACAAATATCACTATTTACTGATGTGTTTTCCTCCATAATGAAGCATTTGCTTTCTACTCGACAGTGTTTTAAAGTGAAGTCCTACAGAGCGTGTCTGTCAGTCAGCAGGTGACGGCTCTCCTCGCTGGACGGGAAGAGGGACTCCTTCAGGTGAACCATGCGACGCAGGCCTCATGACTGGGGGACTCCTTCAGGCGAACCATGCGACTCGCAGGCCCTACATGGCCTCGGGGTGACTCCTTCAGGCGAACCATGCGACTCGCAGGCCCTACATGACCTCGGGCCTCTGCATCCAGTGCCCTCTGGATGGGCCGGTAGACCCTGTGACGCCTGACAGACACATAATGAAATGTCTGCTTTAAACAAACAAGCTACATGAATCCTCTCGTTTCATCACTCGTTTACAGGAAGTGAAGTGAAGAGCACTCACCTGTAGACCACATAGGCAATGAATGCAAAGACGGCCACTATGACGGCGCATGAAGACAGAACCAGCCCTGCAGTGTTGGGGGGTTTAGGCCCTGTGAGGTACAAGCAACCAGACACAATGAAGTTAGTACAGAAGTTCCCATCCTCCAGGAGGTGAGTGATCCGTTCTCACCAGGAGCTTCCTGAGACTTCCTGATGGTGATGCTGGTGCTGGCCTGCACCATGCTGCTGGACTTCTGCAGGGTGATGTTCACGCAGTAGGTGCCAGGTTCCAGGAACCGTCGCATCAGGTGCACCTCGCACTCTGCCGACGGGGGCACGTCGTCGCACGTGATGCTGCGCACGTGAGAGCAGCTGGGGTCTGACACGATGGTGCAGGCTGAGGTGGGGATGCTGGGGACATGGAAGGAGCTGCAGTCAGGCGTGTTGCACAAACCAACCTTTAGATTTAGTCCCTGAATAAAATGTTGAGATGCGCACCTGCCCACACACTTCACCTGGAAGTTGACCTCAGTGTTGGTCACCCTGGCTGCAGACACGTCCACAATGCCACTCTCTGGCCAGCTGTTCAGCCGCTGCGTTGGTTCTGTGCAAAACAGACGGGTTTGAAATGTGCAGGATCATGAAACCAGCATTCCTTGAAGGAATGCATGTCGCCCATCGCCTTGCAAAGTGGGAGTCATCGTAAATGACTTCAGAGGTTAAAGAATACTAAACGTACGTTCAATGTTTATGGAGCACTCACTGTACTGTGATCCATTTTTCTTCTGTACATTTCTGTCTTGTTCCACAATTTTTGAAGCTTTTTCAACAAATCATAAATCAAAACGTTCAGCTCCTTCAGGACAATCCTGCTCTGACTTTTGGTATTAGTTCAACTTAAGCTTTTTAAAATATTAACCTTTTCATTTTTTCCCCTCATGAAATTTTTCTTTTGTGGTGGACCACTAGGGGGCTCTACTCACACCCAGTGGACCGAAGGCATTACAGGATGTTTTATTGTGAAAGGTCCAGAGGACCGGATGTTGTATTGAGTATATAAGGCGGTGTTGGGTGTTTTCCCGCCAGTTGAGTAGGAGTTGATTAAAAGTGAAGAACTATATCCCGTCTCCTGTATCGTCTCTTCACCACCTCCTACACTGGTGACCCTCGTGAACTGAATATGACGACATCTGAAGGTCCAGCCAGCTCTCCTCAGCTGTCCGCGGTTGTGGAACCTCTACCGGTGGCCCCGCTCGCTTTTGCGGTGGCCGTTAAAATCCCGGACTTCTGGCTGCACGCGCCTCAGTCGTGGTTCGCCCACATTGAATCACAGTTCGCTCTTCGCGGGATCTCTGCAGACGACACCAAATACCACCATGTGGTCGCTTCACTGGACCCATTGTCAACCCAGCGGGTAATGAGCCTGCTACAAGACCCTCCTGCACAAGGAAAATACGACGCCCTCAAAGAACTCCTTCTGCAGCGTTACACACTCTCAGACGCGGAGCGCGCCGAGAAACTGTTTTCCCTCTCCGATTTGGGCGACGGCACAGCTCTCGAGCTCATGGAAGGCATGTTGTCTTTGAGAGGATCAACAGACTGTGAGTTTCTCTTTCTCCACCTCTTCCTCCGCCGGCTCCAGTGCGCACCGCCCTGGCCAACTCCTCGTTTCTGCAGCAGAAGGATTACCGCTCGCTGGCCCGTGAAGCCGACCGCATCCTGCTGGCTGCGAGGACTTTCGCGGTCCAGGCGGCGGTCCCCGGATCTCCAGCAGCGCCCGAGCTTCAAGCATCGCCCTCAGCGCCGGACGAGCCAGCGGTCGTAGCAGGAGTCGCTACTCGCAGGCGGACAGGAGCCGCCTTTTGTTTCTACCACCAGCGTTTTGGCGCCAAAGCACGACGATGCATCCCACCGTGCAGTTTCAAGCCGCAGGGAAACGAGAACGCCAGCGCCCGCTAGCAGTCGCGGCCGTTGGCGACAAGGAAAGGCTGCTTTTCATTGAAGACTCGAGGTCGGGGAGGCGGTTCCTGGTGGACTCCGGCTCGCAGAAGAGCCTCGTTCCCCCGACTGGCTCCGACAGGTTGGCAGAAGGCTGCGGGCCGCAGCTAACCGCGGCTAACGGCTATCCCATCAAGACGTTTGGCGAAAGGTTGGTGACTGTTCGTTTCCATGAACGGGACTTCCAGTGGAACTTTGTGGTAGCTGCTAGCTCAGTCCCTATTTTAGGGGCTGATTTTCTTTGTGCTCACGGGCTCCTTGTTGATTTAGCTAACAGACGTTTGATCGACGCTGTGTCTTTTTCGTCACTGCCTTGTGAGACGCGAGGAGCTGGGCCTTTAATGCATGCTAACTTTTTAGCTTCGGGTAATGTGTTTCAGCGTTTATTGTCTGAATTCCCCTCGCTGACTGTTCCTGATTTTGCAAACACAAACACAAAACATGGGGTCGAACATTATATTCCCACAACGGGCCCCCCGGTGTTCGCACGTGCACGCCGCCTCGATGCTACTAAGCTAGCAATAGCACAGGAAGAGTTTGCTAACATGGAGCGTTTAGGCATCGTGCAGCGCTCAAACAGTCCGTGGGCCTCCCCCCTCCACATGGTGCCCAAGGCAGATGGCAAATGGCGACCATGTGGGGATTTCCGCCGCCTTAATAACATCACAGAGAACGATCGTTATCCCATCCCCCACATCCAGGATTTTTCAGTGCACCTGGCTGGGACCTCCATTTTTTCTAAAGTAGATTTAGTACGGGGGTACCACCAGGTTCCTGTGCATGTGGAGGATGTCCCTAAGACCGCTGTTATCACGCCTTTCGGCCTGTTTGAGTTTTTGCGCATGCCTTTTGGTCTTAAAGGTGCAGCACAAACATTTCAGCGGTTGATGGATTCAGTCCTAAGGGGTCTGTCTTTCGTATTTGTGTACCTGGATGACGTCCTGGTGGCTAGCAGCTCGGCTGAGCAGCACATGTCCCACCTCCGTGAGGTTTTTCAGCGCCTGGCAGCACATGGCCTGATTGTAAATACAGCGAAATGCCAGTTTGGACTGTTCTGTTCTCCGATATGTGTATATTTAATAAACCCTTGAGGCTACACAGAAGCATGCGTGACACGACTCCGTCTTAACAGGTAACCTTTATTACGGTCCGACCCGCAACACAATACAACACAAAGGTTCCTACCAACAGCCTGATACTACATCCCCCTTTCTGAATAGGATTTGTTGTCAACAGTGCACAAACTCAAATCTCTTTACAGTCACAGTTCAGCCTAAGAACCCAGATGTATATAAATCTCAGAACAGTAATCTCTGTAACATTTAACTTTAACTAAGAGGGAGGGGTGGACTACCCAAATCCTCTAACTGAGTGTGGGGATTATTCTGCCCCATGCAGGAAACTCACTCAGTTCCTATGAACAAATATAATCATCCAGATAAGCTGGAGGTCTCCTATTTCTCAGTGAAACTCGACTCTCAGGTGGTGGAGTCTGATGGCTAGCCTCCTGCTGGTCTTCATCTGGATCAGGTGTGTGTGTGTAATTGTCAATGTTTTCTTCATGTACTGTCTCATGTGGAACAGCAGAAGTTTCAGTTGCTCTAGGAGTGTGTGAAAGGTGGTAGTTATTCCTTCTCAGCAAGCCTCTGGGTGTCTCGACAATGTAGGATCGAGGTGGACCTGCTCCAGACACTACTCTTCCTCTTGTTTGCAGATCTGTCACCCACACCTCCTCACCTGGATGTAGAGTTGACATGTTGTGAGCCCGGTGCCTCCGGTTGTAGTTTTGTCTTTGTTTCTGTCTATAATTGTCCTCTGCAGTCCTCAGTTTTTCCATATCAACATTCTTTGGTGTTAGTTGCGACTGAGTAACAGGAACAGTTGTCCTTATCCTCCTTCCCATGAGAAGCTCAGTCGGACTGAATCCATTTGCCAATGGAGCGGAACGGTAGGCCATGAGAGCGAGATACGGATCCTTCGACTTTTTAAGGAGAGTCTTGATGGTTCTGACAGCTCTCTCAGCCTCGCCGTTGCTCTGAGGAAAATTTGGGCTGGAGGTTTCATGGCTGAAACCCCATTCTTGTGCAAATCTTCTGAAGGAATCTGAAGCAAACTGTGGCCCGTTATCAGATCGGAGACATTCTGGTATGCCATGCCGTGCAAAGATGGACTTACAGTGTTCGATCACTCCTTCAGATGTTGTGGAGGTAAGTTTTGCAACTTCAAAAAATCTTGAGAAATAATCCACAACAATCAAATATTGTTTTTCCTTAAACTGGAAAAGATCAGCTCCCACCATGGCCCATGGTCTTTGTGGGAATTCAGTGGGCAGTAGTGGCTCTTTGTGTTTTGTTCTCTCCCGACAGCATGTGTCGCAGGTCTCCAACAGCTTAATCAGCTCACTGCTGAGACCCGGCCACCACACTGAATGTTTGGCTCTTTCTCTGCATTTAGTTATTCCCAAGTGACCCTCATGTAGTTTCAAAAGAATGTCCTTTCTGAGAGAAGCTGGAATCACTATTCTGCTACCATAAAGAAGCAGACCATTTTGAACAGTAAGTTCACCTGAGAATGGCAGATAAGGCTGAACACTTTTCTCAGTAGAGTATTTATCTGGCCACCCTTCTACACAGAACTTTTTCAGCTGTTTGAGTATGCTGTCGTCGTCCTGATGTCTTTGGATTTCTCTCAGTCGTGGTTCCGTGGCAGGTAAAGATGCAACGACTGAGTCAACATACAAGTTGACCTCCTCTTCTTGCAGACCTCCTGACTCGCTGGAGATTGGAGCTCTGGACAAAACGTCAGCTGTAGCAATATTTTTGCCAGCCACATGGGAAATACTGTAAGAATATCTCATTAGTCGCATTCGTAGTCGCTGTATGCGAGGAGGAAGATCGTTTAGACCCTTCGACCCCAGCAACGGGACTAATGGTTTATGGTCAGTTTCAATGTGGAAACTCTTCCCGATCAGAAACTCTGCGAACCTCTCACAGGCCCATGTTGAAGCGAGAGCCTCTTTCTCAATCTGAGCATACCTCTGCTCCGTGTCGCTGAGAGACCGTGATGCATATGCCACCGGCTTCCACTCTGTATCAGTGTTTTTCTGAAGTAAAACTGCACCGAGTCCATACGATGATGCATCCGCTGACACACGTGTCTCTGCACTCGGGTCGTACAACGCCAGTCCTGGTGGTGTTGTCAGATCAGTTTTAATAGCGTCGAAAGCTTGTTGCTGTGGTGAACCCCACGACCACATGTTTGACGTCTTCAGAAGATCTCTCAAGGGTCTGGTTTTTTCTGCTAGGTGGGGAAGGAACTTCCCAAGATGGTTCACCATACCCAGAAAGCGTCTCACCTCACTTATGTTTCTGGGCTCCTCCATGGCTCTGATAGCGCTGACTTTATCCGGGTCTGGACTGACCCCTGATGCATCGATGACTTGTCCCAAGAACTTTATTCTGCGTTTAGAAAACTCACATTTGTCATTTAGTGTTACATTCGCCTCCTGGAGTCGAAACAGTGTCTTCCTCAGTCTTTCATCGTGCTCCTGCTGTGTCGTCCCCCAGATGAGGACATCATCCATCTGACAAAGGACTCCATCCAGGCCCTCCAGAATCCGTGACATGCGTTTCTGGAAGTGCTCGGGTGCTGATGAAATCCCAAAGCAGAGCCGATTGTAGCAATACCGGCCAAAAGGTGTGATGAAGGTGGTGAGCAGTGAAGACTTCCTCGATAGTGGAATCTGCCAGAATCCAGCATTGGCATCCAATTTGGAAAACACTTTTGCTCCTGCCAGCTGTCCGAGCGTGTGCTCTACTGCTGGGAGAGGATGTTTTTCTCTCATGACATATTTATTCAGTTCTGTGAGATCAATGCATATTCTCACCTTGCCCGAGCTCTTGGGGACAACCACCATAGGCGCACACCAGTCTGTTGGCTCCTCCACTTTGGTGATGACTCCTTCCCGTTGCATACGGTTGAGCTCTTCTTTAACTTTAGGCAGCAGTGGCAGGGATATCCGCCTCGGCGTTGAGAGGGAGAAAGGCTGCGCATCTGGTGACAGAACAATGTTATATTCACCCTCCATCAGTCCTAGTCCTGTGAAAAGTTTTGGAAACTCCTGCCTCACAGCTTCAATGGAGTCCAAACTAATTTGGTTTATTCTGGCAACCAGTTTTAATGCCATTGCAGCACGTCCACTCAGCAGTGATGTACACAAGTCCTTCACAACATAAATGTCTTCCTTGGTACTACCACTGTTGTTACTGAGAGTTGCTGTAAACTTGCCTTTCACCTTCAAATCGGTGCCTCCCGGTCCCTGTAGGATTTTCTTTGGTTTATCTAATTTGCCTAATTGATGCTGAGAATACCATGTCTCTGGGACAGCTGTGACATCAGCTCCTGTATCTATTTTAAATACAGTCTTATGTTTGTCCACCAGTATGTCTGTCATCCATGGATTTTCATTAGCTTCTGTAGAAAGTGATCCCAGGAAAGCAACATCCTTGTCTATATTTGTGCTTTCTGTTTCAAATCCAGCATTTACTTCACATATTTTTTTATTTCTGCAGACTTTTGCAAAATGTCCCTTCTTTCCACAATAATTGCAAGCTGCTTCTCTAGCAGGGCATTGCTGCATACTGTGTCCTTTCATGTCACCACATCTTCTGCACTGGACCTTTTTATCCTGTGTTGTTTTTGTGACAAAAGGTTTGAACGCGGCCTTCGGTTGTCTGTAGCGCGCGCTCCCGCTCACGTGAACGCGGTCCAACTGCGCCCCCACAATGTCCGGCTTGAAGTTAGCATGAAGCATTTCCTGTTGCTTTTTTACTAGCTCGCTCTGACGGGCTCTGTTTAACGCCTTCTCGAGCGTCAGTTCAGCGTCCATTTGTAGCTGTTCTGATAGTCTTTTATCTCTCAAACCCACGACGAATCTGTCACGCACCATCTCATCATGCAAAGTCCCGTATCCACAGTATTCAGCCAAACAGTGCAGCGCGGTGTGAAAGCCGTCGATGGACTCACCCGTCTCCTGTTGGCGCTGGTTGAATTTCGCCCGTTCAAATATAACATTCCTGCGGGCTACGAAGTGAGCATCCAGCCGTCCTTTAACAGTCTCGTACTCACTCGCTTCTTCTGGAGTTAGATGCAGGGAAACCAGTATATCTTCTGCCTCGTCCCCCATGGTGTAGATAAGCATATTTACTTGGTTTTCATCCGCTTGTGTCTCCAAACCAGACGCGATACGAAACCTCTCGAAACGCTTTATCCACTTCGTCCAGTCTTCAGCTCTGAACGTGAACTTTTCTGGCGGGGCGACTTGAAACTGGTCCATGATGACGTCGTTTTTAATTCTCTCTCTTCACTTAGTATTTTATACTTTTATACTTCTGACACCATGTTCTGTTCTCCGATATGTGTATATTTAATAAACCCTTGAGGCTACACAGAAGCATGCGTGACACGACTCCGTCTTAACAGGTAACCTTTATTACGGTCCGACCCGCAACACAATACAACACAAAGGTTCCTACCAACAGCCTGATACTACATGGACTTCCAGTCATTGACTTTTTGGGCCACCGCATTTCTGCAAGTGGTGCTGTCCCATTACCAAACAAAGTGCAGGCGGTGTCAGATTTCCCACAGCCCCAGTCTGTTAAAGCGCTACAAGAATTTTTGGGAATGGTTAACTTCTATAACCGTTTCCTCCCCAGGGCAGCACAACTGCTGCGTCCGCTCTATGGAGCGCTGAAAAAGAAAAAGCCCAACGACAGTGTTGACTGGACACCAGAACGCCTACAGGCATTTGGTGATGCTAAAGCTGCACTGGCCACTGCTGCCCTTTTGGCCCATCCATCCCCAGCGGCACAAATAGCTTTGACAACAGACGCATCTGATGTTGCGGTGGGGGCTGTGTTAGAACAGCAGGTTTCCGGGGTTTGGCAGCCGCTTGCATTTTTCAGCCATACGCTACGGGACAACTGCACTAAAACCATAGATATACGGAAGGATCTGTGTTCGGATATTCCCGGAAATGGCCCGCAATGATCCTTAAAAAATCCCAAAATCTGGATACTTATCTTCGGCAGATCCAAAATAAATGTGGCTGTTATTTGTCAAGGGCCTGCCAAAGATAAGTATCCGGATTTTGGGATCTTGGGATTTTTTAAGGATCATTGCGGTCCATTTCCGGGAATATCCGGAAATATAAGTATAAGTATATGTAAAGGATACGGAGATATACTACATCAGATCTTACCGTATATATATGGTTTTAGTGCAGTGATAACGAGCTTAAATACAGTGTTTTTGACAGAGAGTTGCTGGCGCTTTACCTGGCCACACGCCATTTCAGGTTTTTCCTGGAGGGCCGCCGGTTCACTGCATATGTTGACCACAAACCCTTGGTGTTTGCGATGTCAAAAATTTCTGACCCCTGGTCTGCTCGCCAGCAACGCCACCTCGCAGCGGTGTCTGAATTTACTACAGACATTCAGCATGTGGCTGGAAAATCCAACGTGGTGGCTGACTGTCTCTCTCGGGTGCTGATCTCTCCCGTATACGTTGGCATCGATTTTTCTGCTATGGCTGCGGACCAACGTAGCGACGCAGAAATACTCGAGCTCCAGTCCGGGCCCACGGCCTCGAGTTGGAGGAACGGCAGGTGAATGACGGAGGGCCTCTCCTGCTCTGTGATGTTTCTACTGGCAGGCCCCGCCCCCTGGTTCCAGTTTCATGGCGACGCCGCGTTTTTGACTCCTTACATTCCCTGTCTCACCCCGGTGTTAGAGCCTCGGTGAAACTGGTCAGTGCAAAGTTTGTTTGGCCCGGTCTGCGTAAAGCGGTTAAGGAGTGGGCAGCAGCGTGTGTCCCATGCCAGCGTGCTAAGGTTAACAGACACACCAAAGCACCTTTGGAACCCTTCTCCATCCCAGGTCGGCGGTTTGATCATGTGCACGTAGACCTGGTGGGCCCTCTGCCTCCATCACAGGGTTTTACTCATCTGCTGACTATAATAGACCGGACCACCAGGTGGCCTGAGGTGGTTCCTCTGACATCCACAACATCTGCAGTGGTGGCCCGGGCATTTTTGTCTACCTGGGTGGCGCGTTTTGGCCCCCCTTCAGACATTACATCGGACAGGGGCCCGCAGTTTGTTTCTGAACTTTGGTCTACCATGGCCAAGGGTCTGGGGACTAACGTTCACAGGACCACCGCTTACAACCCCCAAGCTAATGGTTTGTGTGAACGGTTTCACAGGTCATTGAAAGCCGCACTTCGCGCTGCATTGACCGGTGACAACTGGATTGACCGTCTTCCCTGGGTTTTGTTGGGGTTACGTACCGCAACCAAAGAAGACCTGAGCTCTTCCCCGGCTGAACTGGTTTACGGTCAGCCTGTGCGCGTCCCCGGTGAGTTTTTACCTGAGGTACCCTCACCACAATGCGCCCCACCGTTGCCACATTTTTCACCTCAGGAGGCCCCTTTTCGTGTCCCCGGCCCGGTACACCATTGTTTACCGCAGTCGTTTGTCCCTAAGAGTCTGGAGTCCTCTAAATTTGTTTTTGTCAAACACAATGCACACAGGACACCACTACAGCCTTTGTATGATGGACCGTTTCGGGTTCTTCAACCAGGTCCAAAACATTTCCTTTTAGATTTAGGGGGTCGTACTGAGACTGTCTGTATCGATAGGCTTAAACCAGCTCATGTTGTGTCAGATGATCAGGTTGTTACGGCCCAGGCTCCTCGCAGGGGCAGACCTCCATCCACATTGTTAACGGACTGCTGTCCCCCTGCCAGAGACTCTCAACATCCATTGGAGCCCGAATCTTCTGCAGGCCCTCCTCGGAGCCCTCCGCTTCATCAGACTGGTTCTGCAGGGCCCAGGTTCAGCCGTTCTGGTCGTTTAATCAAACCTAAAATGCGGGACTAGTGATGGACCTTACTGGGTGTTCTGGGGGGGCGTGTGTGGTGGACCACTAGGGGGCTCTACTCACACCCAGTGGACCGAAGGCATTACAGGATGTTTTATTGTGAAAGGTCCAGAGGACCGGATGTTGTATTGAGTATATAAGGCGGTGTTGGGTGGTTTCCCGCCAGTTGAGTAGGAGTTGATTAAAAGTGAAGAACTGCATCCCGTCTCCTGTGTCGTCTCTTCACCACCTCCTACACTTTCATTCATTCAAACAGGTCAATCCCACTGAGCCTACAAGAGACCTGAACTGAGCTCATTTACATCCTTCAGATCTTTAGATGTGCGTACAACCTTTTACTGCTCTTTTCACATTTTGTTCTGCTTCAGCTTCTTTCTGCAAATTTCAAAAATTTTCAGCTACTTTGTTTCAGCTGTTTTTTCAGCTGTTTTATGATCCTTTTCAGCTAACTACAACATTTTTGTGCTTCTTCTAACTGCTAATTTCAGCTTGTTGTTCTTTCAGTTTATTATTTGGGCAGCACGGTGGCACAACTGGTAGAGCTGCTGCCTCTCAGCGAGAAGGTTGCCGGTTCAAATCCCGGTCCGGGGCCTTTCTGGGTGGAGTTTGCATGTTCTCCCCGTGCATGCGTGGGTTTCCTCCGGGTACTCCGGTTTCCTCCCACAGACCAAAAAACATGCTTGTTAGGCTGATTGGTGACTCTAAATTGACCCTAGGTGTGAGTGTGAGAGTGGATGGTTGTTTGGTGTGAGTGAGACAGGTCCCTCTTGTAAATGAGTCCCCGTGACTCAACGAGGCTAGCCTGTATAAATAAAGGTTGAATGAATTTATGCAAGTTTCAGCTTTTTCTGATATTTCAGCTGCTATTTAACTGTTTTTTGCACTCATTTAAATTTTTTCAGCCTAATTTAGCGAAATGTGCTCACCACTTCCTTCTGGTAATTAAAGCTTCTTTCTGATGTTTTAGCTACTTTTAAGCTGTTTTTTCCCTTTTCTTTTTTTTTTTTCTTCTCTTTTTGTTGTTGCAAATTTCAGCTTTTGTCAGATAATTTCTACTTTTTTGTGCTCATTTCTGCTTCTTTCAGCCTATTTGGGCAAAGTTGTGTTATTTCTGCTTTCTTCTGCTAATTTAAGTTTGTTCTGTTAGCTTTATAGCATTTTTAGCTAAGTTTAGCTGTTTTCAGGTAAATTCATGTTTTTCATGTAAATTTATGCTACTTTCAGCCTAGTTAACTTCTTTATGCTAATTTCAGCTTGTTATGCACCTTTCAGCTTTTTCTGCTCTTTCAGCTATTTAGCTGTTTTGATGCTAATTTTAGCTTTTTCAGCTAATTCCACTTCTTTTTTTCCTTCTTGTTTTTTTGTTGTTGCTCATTTCAGTTCTATCCACTTCCTTCTGGTAGTTTATGCTTCTTTTTGCCTGTTCAGCTATTTATTTATATTTTATTATTTTGCTAATTTCAGCTTTTTAAAGATAATTTCCTATACGGTAATTATTGTGTTCATTTCTGCTCGTTTAAACTTAATTCCGCAAATTTGCATTCTTTCGCTTTCTTCTGCTAATTTAGGCTTGTTCTTCCATTTCAGCTACCGTACATTTCAGCATGTTTTTATTTTATTTTTTTTGCTAATTTCAGCTGTTTTTCAGCAAGTTCTTCTGCAATAAGCATTCACACTGCATTTTCATATATCAATTTGTCTAGTTACTCTGAGCGTTTGAATGAAATCTCTCAACTGGTTCAGCTGATATTTTGCTAACAAACAAATGGATAAAGAGAAAAATGAGACCTTCATAGATCCTTTTATAGCAGCAAGTGATAAAATGAGAATGCATCTCAGATTAATGGTAAATGGAAGTTTTTGTTGAATAAATGATGACTTGACGGGATCAGGGACAGCTGTGTGTTGATTGGACCCTCATCAGGACCTTCACTCTCTGTTTCTATTGGCTGAGCTTGTTAAATTAGTACTTCTGTGTTTGGCTAAATGAAACTCGTTTTGTCTCACGTGCTGCTGAACATGTCCAACTTTGGTGATTCAGTGCAACACTTAAAGAAAAAGGTCTGACGCCACACGTCCATCACTTTTGGATGTGACACCTACCAGTGATGGTGATGTTGCCCGTGAAGGCCCCGTAGGCGTAGCGGACACACTCGCTGCTGAAAGGCCTGCTGCGCAGCCAGGGTGGGGGGCTGCTGTTGGACTCTGAGGAAGCTGTTGTAAGAGGGAGAGGCTCGGTTGTGGGTGACCTGCTCGTCATGGAAGTGGAGGAGGAGCTAAGAGGCTGGCGGGTGCTGGGTGGTGCTGAAACAAGAAGCCAACTGGATTTTAGTGGACAAATCAGAAGATGTGACACAAACTTCCGACGCAGTGTGGATTCTCACCGGGTGTCGTCTGCATGTTCATTGTAGCAGCGTGGGTAACCAGTGGAGGCGTGGAGGTGTCTGGTGGAGCAGAAACAGATCAATCAATCAACCTCTGATCAATCAATCAACCTCTGATCAATCAATCAACCTCTGATCAATCAATGAACCTCTGATCAATCAATGAACCTCTGATCAATCAATGAACCTCTGATCAATCAATGAACCTCTGATCAATCAATGAACCTCTGATCAGATCTCATGCACTCAACAAGATTGGTCTTTTAGTTCAAAGTACCCGGTAGTCACAACGAAACCTTGATTTTAATATTTATTACAAATTTGTCCTCTGTGCTGGACTCAACTCAGCTGAACTAACACCTGTCCTCCAACATCTGGAGCCATGAAACAACACCTGTCCTCCAACATCTGGAGCCATGAAACAACACCTGTCCTCCAACAGCTGGAGCCATGAAACAACACCTGTCCTCCAACATCTGGAGCCATGAAACAACACCTGTCCTCCAACATCTGGAGCCATGAAACAACACCTGTCCTCCAACATCTGGAGCCATGAAACAACACCTGTCCTCCAACAGCTGGAGCCATGAAACAACACCTGTCCTCCAACATCTGGAGCCATGAAACAACACCTGTCCTCCAACATCTGGAGCCATGAAACAACACCTGTCCTCCAACATCTGGAGCCATGAAACAACACCTGTCCTCCAACATCTGGAGCCATGAAACAACACCTGTCCTCCAACAGCTGGAGCCATGAAACATTGTCTTTCCTGGTGGAGGGAAGAGGGCTTCATGAACTCAAACCAGAATATTTTGAACAACACTGGTGCCATGAGTAAAACTACTTTGAGTAAAACTACTTTGAGTAAAACTACTTTGAGTAAAACTACTTTCTGATTCAGTTAAGATTTGAGCTTTGATCAAACAAAACCAGACTAACTATAACTTGTTAAATAATTATACATATTAGGTTCTTTTTATTTATTTTTACCTTCTGGTTTTTGTACAAAGCCAAGCTAACCTGTCTCTTAGGTGTGGCTGCTTTAAACTCACGCAGGCTGTTAACGAGTATCTTACCTGTTCTAGGTAACCCTTTGAATGAACTTAATCTGAAGGAAAACTCCAATCTTGAACATTTCTGAGCGGTTTATGGAAACACTGTTTTATCATGACAGTGATGGGTGAGAAGGCACAGCTAGCCGTTCGCTCATCAGTCTGCTCCAAACTATTTATTTCTGTGGGGTCTGTTCAAAGATCTACAACAGGTAAGATGCTAACGGTTCATAATTCTTCCACAGAGCCTCACTTCAAACAATCCAAACTTTTGTTTAAAGCAATAATTGAGAGTTTATTAAAACATCTACAATGATACCCCCCTCCCCCCAGGCATTTCCTATAAATACTCTATAAGGTGACATGTGAGTATAGAGAACTGCTTTGATTGACTTCAGGATCACAGAATCAAACCCTTTCACACAGCAGCTGTTTTAAGGTCTGTGTACAGTTTGATTGTCCCAGCTGTGGAAACATCTGCAGTGAAATAGTACTCACAGTAAACAAAAGTTGACCATTTTACTTCATGTATATAATTTGCCTTCATGGTGATGTTTTCTAAGAGTTTTTGGTGAAAACTGTGTGAAAAGCTTGAATGCTGAAAACAGTCTTTGTCTTCTCCAAATGCTTTTACAGCGTGAGCCCACCTGGTGGTCTCTGTACCTTTGTGGGGGGGTGATGTGAGGAGTCTTGCAGTCGGGGTGGCAGAGGTGGGCAGACACGCAGCAGGGAACGCTGCCTCCACCACCAGCTTCACGCTCATGTTCCCCAGCGTGCTGTAGGTGTGCGTGGCCACGTGGCGGCGCGTCACCAGCTGCTTGCCGTCGCTGAAGTCCCAGAGGAAGTCGACAGAAGCTGCCGTCTTCAGGTAACCGCTGGGGTCGTGCAGCTGGACCCTGAAGACGACGTCCTCGCCACGAATGAAAACAGACGTGTTCACCTGAGACTTCTGGGAGATGTCCACCGCCAAGGGGATCTTATCTGATGGACGGATGAGGTGTTAGCTCTAGAGTTCTGTCTGAAAGATGAGGCTCAGTGGGTTTTCAGCTCCACCTGTGATCATGTAGACGGTGTCGTCCGAGGCGAGAGGGATGTACTTCCTGCGCTCGCGCTTCCTGTAGACCAAGACCTCCATGATTTCTGCCCCCAGTGGAATGTTGGTGGTATTGATGGTCACACTGGAAGACGAGTCATCGCACTTCTCAAAGTACTGACCTAAAACACACAAATGATAGAAGGATTTTGTTCTGGGGAAAGTTTTCCAAAAAGAATTCAGAATGAGCTTTATTGTCATTGCACCGAAACGCAATGAAATTACATTTCAGCCTGTCCAAGAAACATAACAGACCTGGGGAGACGGAGGTGACGGAGGCCGCCGGCCTCGAGAGGTGCAGAATTTTTTTCAGATAAGGAAAAAGAAACATGGGGGGTGTAGATGTAAAAAAAAAAAAATCTAATCTCACAGTGTGTCTTAGATGGGAAAGTTGCAACGACAACAAAAAGTCCTCAGCACATGAGCACCTACACCTGGACCTGCCATTCTGTGTTCATCTGTCTCTCCTGTCTGTCCTCTCAACCAGCCGGTCAAAGCACATGGCCGCTTGTCCTGAGCCTGGTTCTGCTGGAGGGTTCTTCCTTTTAAAAGGGAGTTTTTCCTTTCCACTGTTTCCACTGTGCTTGCTCAGGATTGCTCAAGATGGGAGACTGTGATGAAGAGAAGATTCAACGAGTGCTGCTTCCTTAGATGGAGAACTTTACTAATTCGCTTTTCTATGTATTGGCCCTTTTCCATAGTACCTTTTCGTGCCAGTACAACACAGTTCGACTTGGCTCGGTACGGTACACGTGTTTCCATAGCCCCTATGTTTTCAGTACTGGTTCCAGTGGGCAGGTTCAAATTGACGTCACGCACCTTGGCTGGCCCAGACCCCAAGCCCCGAGTCGGCAGCACAGAGGATCTTCTGCGGTGAGCAGCTGAGCTCGGAGCCGGGGAGATGACGCCCTGCATGGCCTGAGGGGGCTTCCAGGCTCCGGTCGAGAGGACCGGAGGACCGACAGAGCTCCACCTAGCTCACTGGAAATTTAGTTGTGGCCACCAAGCACAAAAAAACGCCTGCACTTTAGCATTACATCACGGTGTTGTCATTATTGTTTTTAAAATCTTAAAAATAAGTCCAGCTGCTTCTTTAGTTCGAACACCGGTAATTACAAATGGTGGCTCAAGTGTTTAGAAAAATTATCCACCAACTCCAATGACTCCGCCCCCTGATCAACAGTGGCCGACAGTGTTCTGAATGATGTCATGTTTTGGTGCCGGCTCAGCTCGCATGGTACCACAGAGAAGAAGGGACCAAAAAAGATGCCGGTTCCATGAAAAAGTGCTGGTGGAAATGGGCTTGGAAGCGTACTGAACTGAGTCGAGTGGAAAAGGCCCATGTGTGAATGTTCCTGTTCCTGAGACAACTGTATTGTGATTTGGCTCTACCTGTATATAAATAAAATGAATTGAATTCAATTGAGGGCAGCACGCTGGCACAACTGGTAGAGCTGCTGCCTCTCAGCGAGCAGGTCCCTGGTTCAAATCCCGGTCCGGGGGCCTTTCTGGGTGGAGTTTGCATGTTCTCTCCGTGCATGCGTGGGATTCTCTGGGTACGCCAGTTTCCTCCCACAGACCAAAAACATGCATGTTAGACTGATTGGTAACTCTGAATTGTCCCTAGTTGTGAGAGAGAGAGAGAATGGCTGTTTGTCGTCTTTGTCTCTGTGTCCCTGTGATGGACTGGAGACCTGTCCAGGGTGTATCCCACCCCTCACACAGTGACTGCTGGATATGGGCACTGGCAACCCCCGTTACCCAAAATGGAAGAAGCGGGTAAAAGATAATGGATGGATGAATTAAACTAAATTGCCAGAAAGTTCCATAATCCTGTTAAAGATGGCACAGTCAGTCGGCTCAACTCTGATACAGATCCACAGATGTCTTTGGNCAACCAGGAGAAGTTTGAGATAGCTGGCCAATTGAAGGTTGAGTGGGGGAGCCAAATTCAGATAACACAATTATTGTGGGTCAGGCAGCCTCTACTTGATTTCCATGTCTGCCATGATAGTTCTGCTGGTACGTCTCACTGGTGATTCCAAACAGCTACATTTTGTGGTCACAGCATCGGACCGAGCTTGTAGTCCTCTCCAAGGTCGATTCCTTCCCACCAGTGAGTCCCAGGAGCCACAAGTGGCCTGTGATTCTCAGACATCGGGTCCATTTTATGGCTCAGCTCATGCAGTGCAGCGCACAAATTTCATGTGATTGGAGCTGAGAGTCTATGGTAAATGGTAAATGGAGCTTACTTTATATAGCACTTTCCAGCCCCCTTTGAGGGGCCCCAAAGCGCTTCACAGTACCAACCATCCACCCATTCATACACACATTCATATACCGTAGTGGTAAACTGCCATGCAAGGCGCTGCCAGTCCTACCGGGAGCAACTCAGGGTTAAGTGTCTTGCCCAGGGACACAACGAGGTATGCCGTGACCAGGGATTGAACCCGAGACCTTCTGGTCCTGAGCCGGCTGCCCTGCCTCTACACCATCTCTGATGACAGCTCGCGATATTGTTCAAGTATTTTTCAAGGTTTTGAATGAAGACTGATGAAATGTGGTGAGGGATGTTTAAACTCACCCATCGTGTGCCAAACGTAGACGTAGCTCTTTCTCCTCCAGTTGTTGCTCTGAGGGAACGGCTTCCCATCAGGGAACACGTTGCATTTGTTCACATCTGGACATTTTCCAAAACCGTAGTTGTCCAGCCAGGAAGTCCAGTTGTACACATAACCAGATCGAACCTGTCCGTTGGCTGTCCAAAAGAAAACACAATAAAAACACGAGTCGTCTACAATTAGGGACATTTGTACGTTTTTACACTTCTTCTGCATTTCTGAGTTCAAATCGGATCTTGTGGGGGGTTATTTTTATTTATGTGTGCCATTGAGGGCAAAACCTTCAGACTGATGAGAATGAACTCTTCTTGATTTGTTCTGCTCCTGAACTATTAGGACTTAAAGGACTTTACTTTGTTCATAGCAAATCTTTGAAATGAGAATCTCATGCTTTTACTTTGATCGATGATCATGAATATAAAGGACAAAAGCCCCTGATGAAAACTTGTTGGGATGATAAAGGTGTCTGAGGGACATCTAGGCTGTCTCTTTTCAGCTCATCGTTTCGCCTTTTTTCTGACTTCAGCAGCTAAACACATATTCCTCAGATGTTTAGACGTGATGACTCTTGGTCTTTGTGTAAAAGTCAATCAAAGTTGTTGTGTTGCTTCCAAACAGACATTAAGTAAGAAGGAGTTGCAGGGTGTGTGGTGGGGTGTGATGTGTTTGCCATGGCCTCGTCCTGCAGCACCTGAGGCCTCCAGCTCTGCACCGTTGGTCTTTGTGTAAAAGTCAATCAAAGTTGTTGTGTTGCTTCCAAACAGACATTAAGTAAGAAGGAGTTGCAGGGTGTGTGGTGGGGTGTGATGTGTTTGCCATGGCCTCGTCCTGCAGCACCTGAGGCCTCCAGCTCTGCACCGTCCTCACAGCGCTCGTCCCAGACGAGCTCCCCGTTTGCATCCTCCTTCTGACATGGAGGATACTCCAACCTCGCCGTGAAGGTTATGAGCGAGCCGCTGAGAGCTGGACTGTCACTGGTCAGTCGGACTCTGGGTTTGTCTGCAGGGAAAAGGGTGATGATGATGATGATGATCAGCACACACGTGTGTGTTTCACAAAGAGGACAACAGTTGGTGTACCTCTGGGATGCATGGGCTTGCTTGGCTTTGAGTGGAGGAGCGGGTAGAGGTAATCATCCCAGGGGCTGGTGTCAGGCTGCCAGCCAGGGATGGGAGGGACAGGAAATGGAAACGTCTGCGCTGCCGAGTGCTTGTGAGGGAACATGTCCCCATATGCTGGAGAGAGGGAAGCAGAGACAAGTCAAAGAGGGTCGTTCGTTCTATAAGGACTGGGTTTTTAGAATGCAAGCAATAAATCCATTCAAACAGTCATGTTGTGGAGCAAAACTAAAATTCAGTCTGATTTGAACCCCAGCTCTGCTCTGAGAGTCAAATCTGGGATTAAAAATCTCAATTCATTAAAAAAAAAGAGTTCTATTAAATGTTTTGTGTTCTTATGAAGCAAACAGATGTGTCTGAGTTCAGCCTCGGTGGAAAACAAGAAATTCATTGACTTCATCAAATGACAGGTTTTGTTTGAATGTCCAGAGGACCAGACTTAACTTTTTTAGATTTTTCTACCTGGATTATTGAGCAGCATCAGGAAAAACAACTGAACTATCTGCTGGAGCAGAGAAATCAAACATCAATGTAACTGTTTGAATGTGAATACTTTTTTATCATAGTAGTTATAATACCTAACAATTTATTATATTTAATCCCAACAAATGGTTTGACATTGAGTTTGTGCTACATAAACCTATATAAAAATAAAGAAATGTAGTAAATAAAAAAGTTGTTTTTTACACTCTTGTTTGTGAAGAGAGATAATGTGAGGGTGGTGAGCAAATTGGATTCATGGGACTCGACATGGGACTCGACATGGGACTCGACATGGGACTCACAGAGCGGACACGCACTTTACATCCACTTTGGAACAAACAATATTTAAATAAATGTGAAGATATAAAAAGACTTACTTGTTCTTCCATCAGCCTGATGAAGCAAACAGGCGCAGGCCAGCAGGGACACGCACAACATCTCCATGATCTGCTCAGCAACTGGTCAGCTCTGGTCCAGGCTCCCTCTCCTCCTCCTCCTCCTCCTCCTCCTCTCCTCCTCTCCTCCTCCTTTAATTGAATCTGCTGATGAGCACGTGGTGCTCTCCAAACCACACGCACCTCCTCACCCATTAGACTCACGAGTGACCCTCACTTCCTCTTGTCCTTGTGATGGAACTTTGAAAAAGATGTCGAGAAAACACCCTGATGCATGCTCAATAATCCAGGTAGAAAAATCCAAAAAAGCTAAGTCTGGTCCTCTGGACATTCAAAAAACAAAACAAAACAAAGCAAAAAAAAAAAAACTGTAGAAACGTTTCGTCTTTCGTCCGAAAGACTTCCTCAGTCTGAGATGCTGTGTTCAGCTCAGTCTTATAAATAGCACCCTCCCACAGTGTTGCACAACCAGTTGGCTGATGACAGCCTGAAACCAGCTGCTCACATGATCAAGGAGGACCATCAGCCTAACAATGGATCGTTAGCACCCTGATGGTTGTTTGCTATTCACAGAGGGCTGAGTGATACTAGCAATAACAGCATTGTAAGAGGGGGACAGTTGAACCCGGAGGCCTCCACCTCTGTTTAATGATGGACGGTTTCTTTTCACAAAGATGGCCTCCTTTACTCCTCTCTCAAACCATTGTTCCTCTCTATCAAGGATGTGAACATCTTCATCCCTGAAAGAGTGACCTCTGACCTGGAGATGAGTGTAGACCAGAGTCCTGACCTGATGATGTTGATCTTCTGTGCTGGGCCATCCTTTTGGCCAGTGGCTGTTTAGTTTCCCCGATATAAGACTGATCACAGCCCTCCTGACACTGAACAACATACACAATATTACTCTGTTTGTGCCGGGGGACTGGATCTTTGGGATGAACCAGTCTTTAATGTATTTTGGGGTTTAAAAGCCACTGGGACGTTGTGTTTAGAAAATAAACGTCTCAATGTCTCTGAAACTCCCGCAACATACGGAATGACCACTGGTCTGGGTCTGGGTTCCTTCTTTTCACCTGATGGCTGCTGGAGTCCTGTTTGGGTTTCTTCTCTGCTTTCAGGAAGGCCCTCCCAAAAAGAGAGGGATGCACTCACCACTCTTAGCAAAGACAAAAACATCATAATTCTCCCAGCAGACAAAGGAAGGTG
>JBBPBX010039719.1:0-29740 GCA_038048925.1 Garcialebias charrua
CAGCGAAAGCTGTAGATCACGAACTGATGAAGCCAATAGGACCACATCATCTGCAAAAAACAGAGAAGCGATTCTAAGGCCACCAAAACGGATCCTCTCAACACCTTGGCTGCGCCTAGAAATTCTGTCCATAAAAGTTATGAACAGAATCGGTGACAAAGGGCAACCTTGGCGGAGTCCAACTCTCACAGGAAACGAGCCTGACTTACTGCCAGCGATGCGGACCAAGCTCTGACACCGGTCGTACAGGGACCTAACAGCCCGTATCAAAGGGCCTGGTACCCCATACTCCCGGAGTACCCCCCACAGAAGCCCCCGAGGGACGCGGTCGAATGCCTTTTCCAAGTCCACAAAGCACATGTAAACTGGTTGGGCAAACTCCCACGCACCCTCCAGGACCCTGTTGAGGGTGTAGAGCTGGTCTAGTGTTCCACGACCAGGACGAAAACCACACTGCTCCTCCTGAATCCGAGGTTCGACTATCCGACGGACCCTCCTCTCCAGAACCCCTGAATAGACCTTACCAGGGAGGCTTAAGAGTGTGATCCCCCTATAGTTGGAACACACCCTACGGTCCCCCTTTTTGAATAGGGGAACCACCACCCCAGTCTGCCAATCCAAGGGAACTGCCCCCGATGTCCACGCGATATTGCAGAGTCGCGTAAGCCAACACAACCCCACAACATCCAGAGCCCTAAGGAACTCAGGACGAATCTCATCCACCCCCGGAGCCTTGCCACCGCGGAGCTTTTTAACCACCTCGGCGACCTCAGCACCAGAGATTGGAGAGCCCGACCCAAAGTCCCCAGGCTCCGCTTCCTCAGTGGAAGACGTGCCAGTAGGATTGAGGAGGTCTTCGAAGTATTCCGCCCACCGACTCACAACATCCCGAGTTGAGGTCAACAGCACGCCATCCCCACCATAAATGGTGTTGGTCGCGTACCGCTTTCCCCCCCTGAGACGCCGGATGGTGGACCAGAATCGCCTCGAAGCCGTACGGAAGTCATTCTCCATGGCCTCTCCGAACTCCTCCCACGCCCGAGTTTTTGCCTCAGCAACCACCCGAGCCGCATGCCGCTTGGACTGCCGGTATCTATCTGCTGCTTCCGGGGTCCCACAGGCCAAAAAGGCCCAATAGGACTCCTTTTTCAGCCTGACAGCATCCCTCACCGCCGGTGTCCACCACCGGGTTCTAGGGTTGCCACCACGACAGGCACCAACAACCTTGCGGCCACAACTCTGATAAGCTGCCTCGACAATAGAGGCGCGGAACATGGCCCACTCGGGCTCAATGTCCCCCGCCTCCCTCGGAACGTGTTCAAAGCTCTCCCGGAGGTGGGAGTTAAAGCTCCGTCTTACGGGAGACTCTGCCAGACGTTCCCAGCAGACCCTCACAATACGTTTGGGTCTGCCAGGTCTGACCGGCATCCTCCCCCACCATCGGAGCCAACTCACCACCAGGTAGTGGTCAGTTGACAGCTCCGCCCCTCTCTTCACCCGAGTGTCCAGGACATGCGGCCGCAGATCAGATGAGACGACAACAAAGTCGATCATTGAACTACGACCTAGGGTGTCCTGGTGCCAAGAGCACATATGGACACCCTTATGCCTGAACATGGTGTTCGTTATGGACAATCCATGACGAGCACAGAAGTCCAACAACAGAACACCACTCGGGTTCAGATCAGGGGGGCCGTTCCTCCCAACCACACCCCTCCAGGTCTCACTGTCATTGCCCACGTGAGCGTTGAAGTCCCCCAGCAGAACAAGGGAGTCCCCAGGAGGCGCACCCTCCAATACCCCCTCCAAGGACTCCAAAAAGGGTGGGTAATCTGCGCTGCCGTTCGGCGCATAGGCACAAACAACAGTCAGAGCCCGTCCCCCCACACGTAGGCGAAGGGAGGCTACCCTCTCGTTCACCGGGGTGAACCCCAACGTACAGGCACCGAGATGGGGGGCAACAAGTATGCCCACTCCTGCTCGGCGCCTCTCACCAGGGGCAACTCCAGAGTGGAAGAGTGTCCAACCCCTCTCAAGGAAACTGGTTCCAGAGCCAGAGCCATGCGTTGAGGTGAGTCCGACTATTTCTAGCCGGAACCTCTCAACCTCACACACTAGCTCAGGCTCCTTCCCCACCAGAGAGGTGACATTCCATGTCCCAATGGCCAGCTTCTGTAGCCGAGGATCAGACCGCCAGGGTCCCCGCCCTCGGCCACCACCCATTCCACAATGCACCCGACCCCTTTGGCCCCTCCCACAGGTGGTGAGCCCATGGGAAGGGGGACCCACGTCTCCTCTTCGGGCTGTGCCCGGCCGAGCTCCATGGGTGAAAGCCCGGCCACCAGGCGCTCGCCAACGTGCCCCTCCTCCGGGCCTGGCTCCAGAGTGGGGCCCCGGTGACCCGCGTCCGGGCGAGGGAACATTTTGTCCATTTATTGTACTCGTCATAAGGGGTCTTTGGGCTGCGCTTTGTCTGGTCCCTCACCTAGGACCTGTCTGCCTTGGGTGACCCTACTAGGGGCATGAAGCCCCTGACAGCATAGCTCCTAGGATCATTGGGACATTCAAACCCCTCCACCATGGTAAGGTGGCAGCCCAGGGAGGGGTGTTTTTGTTGGTGTGTTTGTTTTTGTTGTGTTTTTTCAAATGTAATTCCGTTTTTTCCAATGTTGTTCATTTACACCACCAGAGAGAGACAAACCTTCACAGTCAACCTCAATGACAACCTCAGAAGAAAACAAATATTTATGAATTCACTGAATTCACTACATGTGAATGTTTAACTTTAAAAAAAAAAAAAGAATAGTAGGAAGCAAAGTACTGTAGTTTATTTAAATCAAACTAATTAAACAAATAAATAAAAAATTCCTAAAAATATGTCTGAAGATATTTTGTCAATAAAGTCAGACTATTTTTTTCTTCTAACAGAAATATTTGGATTTTTCGACGTAAAAGTTTTAAAGTTGAGTAAATTGAAATGAGTCCACAGGAGGAGCTGGTGTCAGTCTCCAGCAGTCACTGTGTAAGAGGTGGGGGACACCTGGACATGTCTCCAGTCCATCACAGAGACACAGAGACAATCATTCAGTCTCTCACTCACACCTCGGGACAGTTTAGTTACAACAAGCCTAACATGCATGTTTTTGTTGTGCAGAAGAAAAGTCTTGTGTGCACGGGGAGAACATGTAAAGTCCACATAGTAAAACTGGGAGGTGCACCTGCTCTAATCACCAGCACCCAGTTTATTATGACATGACACAATCAAACATGGCTACAAATGATGTTGAAACATGTGGAGAGCACAAATGGTCATTTCAGTTCAGTCTGCACACATGAAACTGTTCATGGAGAAAACATGTGGAACAAACCACAAACAGCACGGTGGCTCAGTGGTTAGTGGTGGAGCCTCACAGCAACAGAGCTGTTGTGTTGTTGTGAATCAGAGCTTCAGCTGCAGCTGCTCTGTCCAAATGGAGAGTCCAAACGCTTCATGGAGCTCATTTCTCCGTCCACGTCTTCATTTTCATGCTGCTTCAGTCTTCCTGCTTTACTTCCTGTCTCTTCAGTCACATTCTTGCTGCTGTCATGTGATCACTCTGCAGGATCCATCACTTCAACATTATTGATCAGAGAAGTCAGGAGAGAAGAAGCTGCAGAGACTCACTGGAAACTTTACACTTGTTGTCACAATGGCTGTCTGTTAGCAAAATATCTCATGAACCACTGGATGAGTTGTAGTGAAACTTGCAGAAAGTCATCATTGGATGTTCGTCTACAACTGATTAGTTTTTGGAGTCAGCTGAAGTTACAATGGCTGCCACAGTTAACTGAACTTAAAAACATAAAACATGTCTATAATTCAGTTTTACAGATATTGATGTGACGTTTGGGGTGGTAGTAGCTGAGAGGAATCCCCAACACACAGTCTGAGCACTAATAGATTGTCTGAGACCTTGGTTTAAAATTCTGACATTAAATTCTTAAACTCAACTCTGTCTGTTAGCAAAATATCTCATGAACCAGTGAAAATATTTTAATGAAACTTTCCAGAGATAATCAGTGGATGTACGTCTACAACTGATTTAAGTTTTGGAGCTGACCAGTTCTTGATGGTTGAACAGAAAACTCATGTTAGAAAACACAGAAATGTCTATAATTCAGTCAGTTTCACGTATATTTTGCCAACATTTGACAGAGCTAGAGCCAAGATTCTTTCATAAAACATACTCCAAGTGCCACTCAGTGCACAAAATCTTTGCTTAAAACTTTAGAAATAATTGTTGCAGTCAAATGTCTCAAAAGCCACTGGACAGAGTTTGATGAAACTTCCAGAAAGTAATCACTGTGGGAACATTTAGAACTGATTTGAATTTGAAATCAGTCCAATTCAAGATGGCCACCACAGTTAAATAACAACAGACGACACATAAATGTCTCTAACTCAGTCAGTGTTACAGATGTTGAGTCTAACTCTGAGGTGGTAGTAGCTGAGAGTTATTTACAAAACATACTCTGAGCGTGACGTCTCATGATGTTGTTATAAAATTCCTCAGAAATAATGAGTCAGGAGTCCAGGATGGAAGTTTGACTAAATGTATTGAAGCAGCTTGAAGGAGAGACATGTTGCTCTTCATCCAACATGAAGCAAACAGCTGAAAATGGAGCACAGGGCCGTCCTTCCAGCAACACGTCTCCAACATGAACACACACAAACTATTGTTTGTCCATTCACAGCTGGAGCAGCTGGAGAGGGATTTCCAGCTGCACACGCTCTCATTCTTGTTTCTGTGTGTCCAGCTGAAAAGTACAAATGGTTCAATGTGAAGGAAAGTAAAGAGACGAAATCCTGAGACTTGGTCCAAAGTTGGACACAGTCCAAAGACACTGACGTCTAATCTGTTTCTATCAGAAGTAAAGAGCAAGAAAACTTCAAGGAATTCACCAAAATATGAGCTCATGTGATGAAGTGATGTTACACCTGATCTGTTCATACTTGAACATTTATTCTGGATTACTGTCAGCTACTACCACACCAACTGTTAGTTAAATATCTAAACATTTCACTGAGGGACACTTATTTTCCTGTGGCCTAAACTCTATTAGCTGTGGCGGCCATCTTGATTTGGTTTAACTCTGCTTAATTTGTTGCTGGAACAGGATCTGGAAACTCTTATTTTGACAGGGTGTGTTCTGCTGTTTGTTTGGATCCGGTAACTCCGGTAAAGTTATGAACAAATATGACTGCGTTGAACAAACAAAACTTATATTGAATATATAAACTGAAAATAATTAAATAAACACTCATTTTAAACACAACAGCCACTTACAACTAGCCTGGCCCTTACAACTTGTTAATAAACAAATTAGAAGATAAACACAAAATAACAAATTCAAACTGTTCTCCATCACAAACAACTTTTCCACACACATCAACATTGTTCACCTATTTTCTGTCACTTCGGCTGTTTCCGTAGCTAAACAAACACATGCTAGTTGGCAGCTGGCTCCATTTTGGTTGATAATTCTTTAATGAGGAATGCATTGAGCATCGAGATGAGAACAAACTTGAAGGATTTAGTTTTTGACTTCCTGATTTGTTGTAGCGCTCTTCATGACTTTGTGCTGAGTGTTTTTACTCTGAACTTCTAAACATACCGTATTTTCCGGTGTATAGGTTGCACCTTTTAATGGTTTTTTCAAGGCCTGCGACCTATATACAGGTGCGACCTATATATGGCTTTTTATCACTTTCGGCTAAAGACATTTTTAAATCCAGCTCGTTTCACAATTACGTTCATTTATTAAGGAAAAGTTCAGCTCTGACACATATTTGCTATAATTTTTTATCAAACAAACAATTGTTTTTAAGTGTTAATCTTCTTAAAAGCCTTGCTATGCGCTCCTGTGGCAGACATTTGCAGCAGAGCTAAACGTAGGTGCGACCTATCTAGGGATTTTTCCAATTCTTTGGCAATAATTGGATGGTGCGACCTATACACCAGAAAATACTGTACAAGAAATAAAATGTTTGTTTTTCACAAAGTTCAACGTTTTGTTCAGCACATCCAGCGACTGTTGCAAATGTAAATGTTCAATGTTTTCCTCACAGAAACCTGCGCACATTTCAAGAAATCCATCAGAGGTTTGAGTTTAGTAAATCAGTGAACATCAACAGATCCAATGATTTGGATTCAAAAGATCCAAAACTCCACAGAAACCAGTTTGAGCTCAACTCAGACATTTTTGTCCATTTTATAGTCAAACACAAAGACATTTAAATCTAAATCATTCTTTGGACATCAACAATCTACGGAAGCGTATTGCATTCAACCATGAAAAATTTTTTTGGAGCTTATGTAGTAAAAACGTGATAATTATGTAGTGAAAACGTGATAATTATGTAGTGACTGAACTCACAGAGTTGAGATGTGTTCAAAGTCCAAATGATTTTCTTTCCTTCATCAGCAGCTAAATGTAGAATATTTGATGCTTCATGGAGTCACATAGTGTTTCATCAAACAGCTGCTTGTGCTGCTGTTTTAAATTGTGTCCTAAATGTGAAAAGTGATGCGAGGACATCATTTGATTGTCCACTCTGAAGACTTTAGAGAAAGACAAACAGAGGTTTCTGTGAGACACTTGAAGCTGGACGTGTTCATTGAAGTGTTTCTTGTGAGCTGCAGACTCCAACATGTCTCTGGTCTCAGACTCAAACACTCGGGACACATCAGCTGAAATAAAGTCCACTTTGCTGCAAACATCTGCTGCTGTGAAAACAAAGTGGAAACATGAACGCAGCAGGAAAAGTCATTTTGAACGCTG
This sequence comes from Garcialebias charrua, assembly GCA_038048925.1. Lineage (NCBI taxonomy): Eukaryota > Metazoa > Chordata > Actinopteri > Cyprinodontiformes > Rivulidae > Garcialebias > Garcialebias charrua. Next base: position 6,823 of record JBBPBX010039719.1, read on the forward strand.
CACACAAGATGACTTTTCTGTGGATCATCAGTGGAAAATATTGTCCACAAGTGATTTCAGCAGCATGTGGTGGTTGAGGCCAGTGTTCCTTTAACAGCTGTTTCCTCTTGCTCACATCTGTTTGACAGAATCAAAGGAGTGAACTAGAAATGTGTTCCAGTTTGATCCAGGTGAAGTTGAAGAATTCAAAGTGAAAGAATTCAACAAGAGCCTCAACAGTCTTCTACTCTCCATCATGTTCAGCCTCTGGATTGAGACGTTTCAAACTGAAAAGTTCATTTCCTTTGGCTTCCAATGATTTTAGCAGCTCAAGTCTTTTTTCATTGACTCCTTTAAGAATAGATTTGGACTTGTTCTTAAATGTTGTGTTTGAACACCTTCACTTTGTTGTTTTATGGATGTTATTTTGGAGTTTGTTGTTCAGCACATTGGTCAACTCTTGTTGTTTAAATCTGCTTTATTAATAAAGTTGATCTCATTTGATTCATGGATCAGCCTGTATTCTATATTTATACAACATGTAATGATGTTACACAACTATTTGATGTTTTTTCTAAGAGAATGGCTGAACTTTAGGACTTGATGACAGTTTTTCTACCTGATTGTTGTTTATTTGATGTCTGAGCCTGAAGACCCAGGAGACAGCAGCTGTTCAGATCCTGAAGAAGGATCCAGATGTTTCCAGGACTCTGATAAAGAGGTTGATCAATGTTGTGTTGTTTAAATAAGCAGTCCTTTAGTTTGCTTTATACTTATTTATTAACACGTGCTCCCAAGTCACTCCAGCCAACATGTCTGTCTTTTCTTTTAATCTCCCTCTCGTTCATCTGATCTCGCGATAACACATTAACGTTACTACACTACATTTTCCTCCTTGTTTAGAACAAAACCTATCTGCAACACAAAAATATATATACAGTACAGTATTTTTTTTTTTTTTTAACATAGAAATCAAAACAATTTCTATTCTACTAAACTGTAACATTTATTTTCTCTTAGTTAGTTTATTTATTTATTTCAAGTCTCTCTGTATCTGATGGGCTTTCTGATGACACGGCCCTTCCTCGTAGTGATGACCTCAGATACAGGTGGGTTGGGTTCTGGTGGGATCTCATCTGATGAAGTGGTCTCAGCAATCGGCTCCTCCACAGTTGTGTCGTTGATTTGGGTGTTGTGTTCCAATGGAGTTTCAAAAGCATCAAAGTCAAGTACCACAGGTGTGTGTCGAAGATGTTTAACATTCCTGATCACTCTTGATCCATCTTCTGTGTTGACCAGTTCAAAGGCATTATCAGCGGTATTTCTCAATATCACATATCGAATGTCTTTGAATGTGGTGTCCAGCTTTCCACTCTCCATACTAGCAATGTAAACTACATCACCAACCTTAAAGTTGTGGTCTTTTGCTCTGTTGGTTTTATCAGCATACTCTTTCATTTTGGTTTTGTATTCATCGTGATGGTTTCTGATGTTTATTGTTTTCTCTGTGCCATTTGGAAATCCACATTCCACCTCCATGTTGGGACACTTTGTGCGGATCTCTCTTCCAAACATGAGCATAGCTGGTGTTTCTCCTGACGCTCTGTGTGGTGTTGATCGGTATGCCATTAAGATTTTTGGAAGTTCTTCCTGCCATTTTTTTCTTGTGCATTCAGTTGTTCTGAAGGCTTTCTTCAAGTATCTGTGAAACCTCTCAATTTTTCCATTGCTCTTTGGATAATAAGGTGATGCTCTGATGTGTTTTATTCCACATGACTTGAGAAATAGTTCAAATAACTGTCCCACAAACTGTCTACCATTATCAGTAACAGCCTCTAGGGGATAACCAAATCTTGCGAATATTTTGGTCAGTTCTGAAATGACAGTAGCTGAGGAAATGTCTGGAACAACTACAGCTTCCGGGAAGGAAGTGTAATAGTCTATCACAGTTAACACATATTGGTTTTGGATAGGACCTACCAGATCAATTCCTATCTTTGTCCATGGTCTTGGTGGTAACTCTAGCGGTTGAAGGGGTTGATCTTCATGAAGTGGTTGATTGAGCACACAAGCGGAGCAGTTTCTGATTAGTCTCTCAACATCCAAGTCCATGTTAGGCCAGTAAAATTTGCTCCTCAGATATTGTTTTGTACGAACCACTCCTTGGTGAGTTTCGTGTCCAATTTCCAGTGCTTGTTTCACCATCGCTCTTGGTAGCACTATCCTGTGTCCTCTCAGCACAAGTCCGTTATATATGCTGAACTCTCCAGCACATCTGTTGTAAGGCTGCAACTCAGATGGAACTGGGTTCGGCCATTTTCCTGTTTCCACAATCATCTTCAGTTGTTTCATTGTGTTGTCCTCTGTCATTTTCTGTTTGATGTCCTCAAGGTTCATGGCTTGCACTTCATGCATCGTTACTGTCAGTACTCTGTCCACATATGTTTCCACATACTCATTGTTCTCTGTCTCTGGTAAAGGAAGTCGTGAAAGTGAATCTGCTACGTTGGACTTTCCGACGATGTGTTCTATTTTATAATCATATGGTTGTAGTCTCAAACCGAGTCTTTGTATTCGTGGTGGTGACATTGTAGCTTTCTCTGGGTTGAACATGTATATGAGGGGTTTATGGTCAGTTTGCAAAGTAAACTTGGCCCCCCACAAGTATGTTCTAAAATGTTCCACAGCCCATACACATCCTAAAGCCTCACGTTCTATCTGAGAATAACGACGTTCTGTTGGGGTCAATGAACGGCTTGCATAGGCTACTGGTTTGTTCTGTCCATCTGATTGGGTCTGTAGTAAAACTGCACCTAATCCTACTGGACTAGCATCAGTAATAACTACTGTGGGTACATCTAATTTAAAGTAGGCCAGGCATGGCTCACTCACCAATGCTTCTTTCATTGCTTGGAATGATCTTTCTGTTTCACTTGTCCACTCCCACGCTTGTTCTTTTCTAGTCAGCTTCCTTAGTGGTTCTGATAAGTTTGCATAGTTTGGTATGAATTTCATCAGAAATCCACAAGTACCTAGGAATGAGCGAAGTTGTTGAACATTTTCGGGTCTTGGTGCTTTGTAGATGGCTTCAACCTTTCTTGGGTCTGGTTTAATTCCTGTGTTGGTGATCACATGTCCAAGTATCTCAATTTCTTGTAACCCAAAAATACACTTGTCTCTGTTGAGGGTTAGACCTCTGTCCACAAATCTCTGAAATACTTTTTTCAGTCTCTGTTCAAGTTGTTCTTCATCCTCTCCGAAGATTACTACATCATCCATGTAGCAAACGGTACCAGGCATTCCACATAACATAGAGTCCATAGCCTTCTGGTAGGCTTCTGGTGCACTTGATAATCCAAAAGGGACTTTTCTGAAGCGGTAGCACCCTCTATGTGTGATGAATGTCGTCAGGTGTCTGGACTCTGTGGCTAAATCACATTGCCAAAATCCTTTCCGTGCATCTAGCTTAGCAAACACTTTTGCTCCCTGCACTGCCTGTAAGATGCTGTCTACTGTTGGTACTGGGTGTCTTTCTCTGATCACTGCTCTATTCACCTCCCTAAGGTCTACGCATAGCCTCACTTCTTTTGTGTCTTTCTTGGGTACAATAAGGATATTAGAAACCCATTCTGATCCTTCATTTACCTCCTCTATAATACCTTGTTCTAGCATCTTATCTAGCTCCTGGTTCACAGCTTCTAACATGGGATAAGGGACTCTCCTTAAACCTTGAGCTACAGGCGGGACTTTTTCATCGACTGTAACCTTATGGCTGTAACCTTTAATTTGTCCAAGTCCTTTAAATAGTACTGGGTACTCTTTAACAAGCTTGTCAAACCTGTCTATTTGCTCTACTGTGTTTACTTTTTCTCCTGTGTTCAGTATATTTAATGCAAAGCTTGTTTTTCTGCCTAGCAGTGCTTCTACATTCCCTTCTATCACATAGATGTTATCTGTAATAACATTGTTTTTCCACCTCATTTCTGCTTCAAAATAACCCACACATTTAAGTGGAGTAGTCTGTGCATAAGCATAAAACCTCTTCTTCGTTGATTTTAGTTTATTTTTAGCAGAAAGTGTTCTTTTATATAAATCCTCTCCTATGAAGTTTTTTCCACTTCCTGTATCTATGACCATTTTCAACCATTGTCCATTTACTTTGATTGTTTCAGTACCTTCAGGATCAACAGCATGGACAAATTCATCAGAATCTGATTCTGAATCTGCAGTATCCTGTATTACTGCTCTCACTGGTTTCATCTTTTTCTTTTTTTCTGTAAATTTATCACTGCCCTTTTCTGTTTGTATTTTATTTTTCTTCTTGAAACACATGCGTGCATAATGTCCTGTTTTCTGACAAAAGAGGCACGTTGCTGTCTTTGCTCCACATTCTTCTGAAGTGTGTGTGTCCTTTCCACATCTGTAACAACAGGTGTCGCTGTTGGCTTTCTCTTGGCTCCGTTCACTTCTTCTTCCTGTTTTACGGTCTCCAGCTGCGCACTTCTTTGTGAAATGAACTTGGTTTTCCTTCACTCTGTGACCAGCTCCCTCCGTGAAAAATTTAGCTTCTGCATGTGCTGCTTCAAAGGCTCTAGCTGTAGACAATGCTTTGTCTAAACTTAGCCCGTCTTCCTGCAACAGTTTATCACGAAGCTTTTTCATGACACATTTCTCCACAATCTGATCACGTATCATGTCGTTCTCCAGCGTGCCAAAGTCACATGATTTTGACAGTTCTCTTAGTGCATTCACAAAAGCATCCACTGTCTCTTCAGGGCACTGAGCTCTCTGTCTGAACTTGTGTCTCTCTAGGACTATATTTCTTCGCGGAGTAAAATATGCGTCTAGCGCGGCAACAGCCTGAGCATGTGTACCTTTTTCTCCAGGCAAATTGGCGAAAATCCTCTGTGTCGGCGCTCCAATACAATGCAGTAGAGTGGCTCTCCTCACCAAATCTTGTGCATGAATTGTTCCACTTGCAACTTCAAAGAAGCTGTAAGAGTCCTTCCACAGTTTATACTCCGTGAATAAGTCAGATGCTCCGAGGTTCAGCGGGAGCGGCGGGGCCAGTTGAGCATGACTCGGTGCAGGTGCAGCTCCGGCAGCAGCTTGCTGATCGTTATCTGACATGGTTCTGTCTCAGAAGTCCTTCTTTGCCTCTGGGTTCTTGACAAACGTTCTCCTCGTCGCCAAAATGTTGTGTTGTTTAAATAAGCAGTCCTTTAGTTTGCTTTATACTTATTTATTAACACGTGCTCCAAGTCACTCCAGCCAACATGTCTGTCTTTTCTTTTAATCTCCTTCTCGTTCATCTGATCTCGCGATAACACATTAACGTTACTACACTACAATCCCAGACGTGTGTTCATGAAGATTCAACACTTTTCTTTCTGCTCTGCTTGAAGATGCACCACAAGCTGCTCATCTTTCATGACATCATCTAGTTTGTGTTGATTAAATACTAATCCTTCTTAAACTACATCAGATGGGTCTAAATTCAGTGAAATATTGACAAGTTGCCATGGGAACACAGAAACTGAATGATGTAGAGCTGAAGAACAGATCAGTTTGAGCTCTTATTTTGAAGAGCAGCAGCTAACGGAAGTGACGTTGCACCAGAAGTTGCTCAGTTGTGACGTCAGTGTTTGTTGTTCTGCTCCGTAGCTACGAGCTGAAGGCCTTTTCTCTCGACTGCTGCTCAAATGAGTTGAAGTGAACGTTCAATTGAGCTGTAACATCTGTAAATGTTGCTGACCGGAAGTGAACAGATGTGGAGACAGCGGCTCAAACAGCTGGAAGCAGAGGAAGAAGAAAAGTCTGAGGATTTTGGAAGTAGAGCTGCAGCTCAGGAACAAACGGAGCAAGACACATGTTAGATGCTGTTTTCAGTCCCAACCATCAACTGCATCTTTTAGGTTTGTGTCTTTATTCTTTCTCTCGAGTGACTTTGTTACAAGTTAGTAGCAGTTTTCTGGAAGATAAAGGAGTTACTTCTTACTCTCTGTGCTGATCCAAAACAAACAAAGAGAGAACGACTGAAGTGAACCGAGTTACTTTAGTGACTCATTAGACTGTGGTGACGTCACCAGCTCGGCCTCTTTGTTTTCCTTCGTGATGAGAAGCTACGTCTGGATTTAGCTCCGTGATTTATTTCAATTACTAATGAAAAAAGACTTCTCGTGAGTCAAATACTTTATTCTGTGATTTAGTTCCAAGCTGCTGCTGCCAGAGGCTTGTAACACTGCAGCTTCTTGTCTGTGGAGAGGAAGTTAGTTCACTCTGTTAGCATCTGTAGTCAAAGTCAACTTTATTGTCAGATCTGCAATAGACCCCTTTCACGGCTCGTCATCAACCCTGGAAAAATACCGGAAGTAGCCATCTTGGCGACATAGCTGTGTTAGCCTCAAAGCTATTGTAGTGGTGCGTCGCGTCTGGTCACACAAAATCAAAAAATGGTGAATTATTGTCGTGTCCATGGCTGCCACAATCGGTCAGATTGAGAGAAAAACCTTCTGTTTTACAGATTACCACTCGTGATCACAAATCAAGGTGAAGTAACTCAGCAGTTATCAGAGGAACGTGGACGTCTGTGGCTGCCAGCCTAAACCAGAACTTGGATTGAAAAACACTGAGCAACATCCGAATTTGCTCTGCACACTTTGTGTCAGGTAATATATTTCTTACAGTAGATTATAGTGAATTAGGGCATTACACGAATCATAAGTTTATTGAGCACGAGGACAGAGCTTCAAAACACCACCTCCCTTTCTCTGTTCAAGACAGCCCTGAAAACACATCTCTTTAGACTTATCATTAACTTTACTAAATGTATTTTATATTATATAATCCTTATGTATTTTATATTTCAATTTGTCACTGATAATGTTTGAACTGAATTGGTTTAAGTGTCCTTGGGTGTCCTGAAAGGCGCTTTTAAATAAAATGATGATTATTATTATTATTACAATCCTTTAACTGTGCTGCATAAAATGTACATGGAACGTTAAATTTTTTTGTTGAGTTATTTGTTTTTTACAAATAGCATAAACAACTCAACAACTGAAAGCTTAACAAAGCTTTCAGTTGTTGAGTTGTTTATGCTGATTATTCAAAATTCATAAGAGCACATGACACTCATGACAAGAGCACTGTCATGAGTGTCATGTCATGACACTCATGACAAGAGCACTGTCATGAGAAACTGCACACCTAGCTCTCAAGTTGAAAAGCAAAAAATACGTACAAACACTAAATATGTAAGAAGCACATACAATAACCTAAATTAACTGTTCTTGTGTTGTTTGACAACTGACAATCCGGTGCTATGTTGTAAATCCTGTTTTGAAATTCATATGCATATGAACACACCAATTATTTACAACTTCATTTAAGTAATTTTTATTTTATTATGTTTTTTCTTTTCTTAGGCAGACGTGCTCCATTGTACAGCAAGGATGATCCAGACTGGGTGCCTTCACTGAAGACGTGTGCTGCAGAGAAGTGCAGTTGGTGCTGATGGTGGATGACATCTGGCAGCTGAACGCTTCAACCGACGACAAAAAAGAACTAAAAAAAACATGGCAAATAGCACATGTTAGAATCCATGTTGAACGTGTCATAGGCTGTGTTAGACAAAAATACACAATCTTGAATGGCCCTCTTCTACCTATTGATTTTCAAACATGTAGATATCCAGAAAAAGTTGCATTAATCGATATGATTGGCTTTGTGTGCTGTGCCTTGGTTAATCACCTTTGGTGGGTTATGAGTAGCTGCATGAATTGTAAAAAGAACAAGTGGATAGAAGAGTGATAGCTGATGTGAACCTTTTTTATTTTTATTTTACATTGTTCCACCTTTACTTTGAAGTTGTTTTTGCAAATATGGGGCAGACATGATTTTTCATTCACTGCACTCTTTATTTGAGCATGATGCTGGTGAAGATTCTCAGTTGTCCAGGACATGATAAATGACAGAATAAATGACATTATGTATCATTAACCATTTTGTTTGTGCACTTTTTGTATTGACTAGAAAATATTCTGCCAAACTCAAAGTAGTTGTAAGGTAAAAAAGGTCTATATAAAGACAACCATTCGTACTATTATCTTAAAAGATAATGTCTGCAGAATGCACCTCAAAGTTCTTACTGTAATTAGATTCATAGAGTAGCTGTTATTTATATAATTTGTGTTGAAACACTGTACAAAAGTTGAAAATTTTGAATAACACTTGTCAGCCATCATTGTACTTCACATGTTTATTTAAAAAATATGTTTTGAGGTAGTTCAGCACAGAGCTTCTATAAGATGAACTGAAACACACATTTACACATTTAGTCTGGATTAATAAGGAAAATCAAGGCATTGCTCTCTGGAACCGCTCAGATCTGGTTGATCCAGGGATCAAATGTAGCTTAAAAAACAGGGATCTAAGATCATTTTGACAAAATTTGCTTCAATCCTCAGACTGATGTGATGAGTCACATACATTTACAATAAGAATACATAGCTAGTGTGTGTTTAAAAACACACCCAAAATATATTTATATGTGTACACACACAAATTAAAAATTAAATATAAATCACCAAACACCAAATAATTCACAATGTCTGCGTAGGTCACAGCTGGTAAGGTCTTCTCATCTTCTGACATGTTGGAGAGCCGGTATGGGTCTCTTAGCTGCCAATTATCTGTATTTTATCCAAATGACGTTCCTTTGCTGCAGGCTGAAGCTGGTCCACATACTCTCCTGCAGCTTCTGTCTTCTTCACAGAGGTTTGTTTTACAGAGAACATGGTCAAATCAGAAATAAAACCGGAGCTCCGACTTCAACTACTGTGTGTTTACAGCGCGAGTGTCTCCAACATGGCGGCGCTTCCGGTATTGCGCAATCCGTGAAAGGGGTCTATTGAAATAAATCATCACGGAGCTAAATCCACACGTAGCTTCTCAACACGAAGGAAACCGAAGAGGCCGAGCTGGTGACGTCATGTCCACATATTTACCAGCAGCCACCACCAGGGGGCGACGTCACTACACAAACAAAAGGAACCTGGATTATGTTTATGTTTATGTTTGTTTATTAAATTTGTTCATTTTTTTACAAAAGAAACAATACAAGGCAATCTCATAATGATAGTGTACAAAATGTAAAAAAATGAAAGGTGGCAGAAAGAAGAATAAATCTTATTATATCTGCCCCTTATCTCCAACAATCAGATTAAACAACAGTAGTCAAACCATGTAAACAATAATAATCTTCAACCAACTTTTTCCAACAATCAGGTTAAATAATAATATTCTTCAACCAACAGTACAAAATGACTAACTCTTTCTAGTTTTCTAACTAATACTAATACAGTACAAAATGACTAACACTTTCTAATTTTCTAACTAATACAATACACATTACGTTATTTCACATATATTTTTTTAACATATTTGTTTTGATCATTTTTTTAAATGTAAACATTGACTTGGCATTTTTAACTACATTCTCCAAGCCATTCCATAATCTAATTCCCTGAATTGAGGTAGAACGTCCCTTCAAACTGGTTCTGAATTGTGGTTTTACAAACAACTCTGTTCCCTTAAGATTATAACAACTTTGTCTTTTAACAAAGTGCATTTGGATATTTAAAGGTAATGCATTATTTAGAGCTCTATACATAACTGATAAAATATTATAGTCTACCAAATCATGGAACTTCAGTAATTTTAGTTGATGAAATAATGTACTATTATTACATTATATGTACATGGAAAATATGAAACAGTTTCCCCAAAGATTAAAATAAACATTTCTAATGAATACTAGATGAACTTTTCTGCAAAACAAGAAAAATATTATAAAGATGGTGCATTTTGATAAAATTATTTGAACAACAACCCTGTTACATGACATTGGTCGTTGGCAAATAACTATTTGGTGCATTACCACCACAAACTGGTGAGGAGATGGACTGAAACAATGCAAACAAACAAACAAATTAATGAATATTAATTCATGGGTAAATAACTATTCTTTCAGACAAACAGGTCTGTTTCAGATATTGTATTAAAACCTGAGCACCATTATCTTTTGAATTGTGCAATAATTGATTTCAGTGAGACTGTTCATCAGTTGACTTCTTTCATGTCTGTATTTCTGTCAGTTCAATAACTCATGTTCTATGGTCTCATCTTCTCCACAGTAGTCACATTTATGATGTTTATGAATAATGTTCTGTTCCAAATCTGAGACGTGATGTGATCTCCTCATTTCTCCTGTTTGTTGTTGAATTCTATAAAACCATCGGCCTTTTCTTTCTTCTTCCAGTTGTTTTTTTCATCTTTCCCTCATTTTCAGAATCAGAATAATCTTTATTATCATTGCACCGAGGTACAGCAAGAACACAACATCACTCTGTTTGTGCCGGGGGACCGGATCTTTGGGATGAACCAGTCTTTGCCGTGTTGGATTTTACATCTTTTTATACAAGAAATGTCACTGATGATGTGAAATGATGCATTTTTATACAAAGTGTGTGCGTGTCTTAATTGCAGGGTTTGAACTATATTTACAGGCCTGTATTCATTTTAAAGTGTTTACTAATTACTTTATGTTTTACATATAATCTCACATTTGCCAATGATAATCTTACAAGTTCACAGTTGATATAACTACAAGCTAAGCAAATGTTTTAAATGAAGCAGGACACAGGTAAGATACTGACTCTCACCATAAGAGTCCTTTGTTCTCTGAGCAGAGCAGAGTGAGCACATGGCTCCGTTCAGCGTGTGAAACTGCTCACACATGGATTAACAGAAATAAAGTTAAATAACAACACTTATATACTTTATACTTAACAATTAGTAATAATAATAATAATAATTAATTCAATTTATAATGCACTTTTCATTACTGAAAATCTCAAAGTGCTACACATATATTGAATGCTACACAGTCAAAAGTCAAGTCAAAGTCAACTTTATTGTCAGATCTGCAATATGTACTGTACAGGACATACACAGGACCGAAATTGCGTTTCTCTCAGTCCCTCGGTGCAACAGTAAACATCTAAACATTGAGACATCTAAACATTGAAACACTGAAACATATAATAATAGACATAAGCATAAAATAGTAAAACTAACACTGTCCTGAGTTTTTTGCATAGTGGTATAAGAGTATGAAAATTTACACCAACTCTAAAACTAAAACATTAAACGTTTAATGAACATAATACTGTCCTGAGTTTTTGCACAGTATAACTAAAATAAACTAAGGTTTCTAGCATTAACATTTGCAAAGTGGCAAAGCAGCGTATGAGTTAATGTACACAGTATATGTATGAGGTAGTAGTTGATGTTGTTATAGAGGCAAAAGTGGCATATGCAGTAAGGCACATTGGGCATCCCTAAATAAGACCGGTCAGAGCACACTGTATATGTATCAGCAGTGGTGTAGATATTAGAGTAGTGTAAATGTAAACAGTAGTAATTAAATGTAAGCAGTAGTAATAAAAGTAAACAGTATTAATAAATGTAAACAGAGAATGTAAACAGTATTATGACTATAGGCAGTGATGTAATACAAACATTAGTGCAAGTATGAGAAGTAGTGCAAACTGTATGAGCACATGACCGAGAGTGCAGTGAAAATCCGTTTGATGACACAGAGTCCAGTGTTAAAGTCTTTGTGTTGTGGGATGATGTGTGAGAATGTGTGAGAAAGTTTTAGTGTTAAGGCAGTTCAAATGGGAGGGAGGGCAGAGCAGGCAGAGTGTTTAGCATCCTGACTGCCTGATGAACAGAGCTGTCTCTCAGTCTGCTGGTTCGAGCCTGGAGACTCCTCAGTCTCCTCCCTGAAGGCAACAGTCTGAAGCAGCTGTGTAGTGGGTGTGTGGGATCACCTGCCATGCAGAGGGCTTTCCGAGTGAGGCGGTTGCTGTGTAGGTCCCGCAGTGAGGGAAAGGAGGTGCCCACGATCTTCTCAGCTGCTCTCACAATGCGCTGGAGGCTCTTGCGGCAGGATGCAGTACATGCACCAAACCACACAGTGATGCAGCTGGTCAGGACACTTTCTATGGCACCTCTGTAGAAGGTGCACATGATGGGGGTTGAAGCTCCAGCCCTTTTCAGCTTGCGGAGAAAGTAGAGACGCTGGTGAGCCTTCTTTGCCAGTGATGCAGTGTTCCTGCTCCAGGACAGGTCCTCTGAGACATGCACTCCCAGGAACTTGGTGCTGTCTACTCTCTCCACTGCGGTGCTGTTGATGGTCAGAGGGGCATGTTGGGCATCCCTCTTCCTGAAGTCCACAACAATCTCCTTTGTCTTCTCCACGTTGAGAGTGAGATTGTTGTGTCCGCACCACAAGGCCAGGCGGCTCACCTCGTTCCTGTAGTCCGTCTCATCGTTGTTGCTGATGAGACCCACCACTGTTGTGTCGTCCGCAAACTTGATGAAGTGGTTGGAGCTGTACGATGGTGTGCAGTCGTGTGTTAGCAGGGTGAATAGAAGGGGGCTCAGCACACATCCTTGTGGGGCCCCTGTGTTCAATGTGATGGTGCTAGATGTGTTACTCCCGACCCGCACTGTCTGTGGTCTCCCGGTCAGGAAGTCTAGCAGCCAGTTACACATTGAGGTGTTCAGCCCCAGACTGTCCAGTTTAAGGATGAGCTGTTGGGGGATGATGGTGTTGAATGCCGAGCTGAAGTCGATGAACAGCATTCTAACATAGGAGTCCTTCGTGTCCAGATGTGTGAGAGCTGTGTGGAGGGCAGAGGAGATGGCATCGTCGGTTGAGCGATTAGCTCGGTATGCAAATTGGAAGGGATCCAGGGAGGCAGGGAGGACAGATGCGATGCTTTTCATGACCAGCCGTTCTACACACAGTCTTTCAGGTTCACACACTAATAATAGTTAATGATTAGACACCAAATAATAGTATGTTAACACTTTTAATGTAGACAAGTAGAGCCCAAGTAAACAGCTTGATATTATGTGGTCCTCTTGTAAAAACAACCTCTCCATTATCAGTTAAAGGAATGGCAGCCAGACTGTGGCCTTCAAGTTACCATAGTGACAGAATCTGTCCAGGAGTGGCTGGCACACGGTGTCACTCAACATGAAGACATTTAAATAACCAATTGGAAGTCGGTCAGGCTCTGGAGGGGGTGGGACATGATAGAAAACTATAAATAATAGTGACGAACAATGGTTAGTTGAACAAACCTCCGGCTGGAGACCAGAAAGGTTCACTTTGCTTTCAGTTTCAGGCTCCTCTCTTGTGGAACTTCCAGTTTCTGTCCGTGAGGCTGACACATTGTCCGGTTTGAAGAGTGGACCTGACTTTTTTTTTTTTTTACATAAGCTGTCTTAAACTTACTGTAGGACATACTGACCTCATTTCTTAAATGAATTGTTAAAATTGAATAGTTTTCATTTGATACTATTTCTATCTTAACATGTGATTCTTGACCTGCCATTGTGTATCTGTTCCTAACAAACCTAGCTGGTCGAGCAGATGGCCGCTTGTCCTGAGCCTGGTTCTGCTATCTGTACTTTACTTAAGTAGAATTAAATGTGGGTTGCAGTTTTTTGATTTGTTGTTAGTTTGAAAGTAACTGATGTCGAGAGGGAAATTGGTCCATTGAATCACTGCAAAGTGGACAGGTAACATTAGCCCCGCCTTCAAGAAGATCTGGACCAATGACGTATATTCTAGTATAAACGTCATTGAGCTGGGAGCACCCACAGCACCACTAACTGTCCGGGGACTACAGGCGGAAATTAGTATTATTACTATAACCTGGCACAATGCATCTTTCCTGTTTTTGTAGGTCAATGTATTGTTGTGCACTGTCCCTGAGAAAACAAATAAATCATCATCATCATCATCATCAACACACCCAAAATGGATTCCACCACAGATTCAGCCAGAAAATACACACCACCCAAGGCCTTATTGAAATATTATTGAAAGACTATTGAAATATTATTGAAAGACTATTGAAATATTATTGAAAGACTATTGAAATATTATTGAAAGACTATTGAAATATTATTGAAAGACTATTGAAATATTATTGAAAGACTATTGAAATATTATTGAAAGACTATTGAAATATTATTGAAAGACTATTGAAATATTATTGAAAGACTATTGAAATATTATTGAAAGACTATTGAAATATTATTGAAAGACTATTGAAATATTATTGAAAGACTATTGAAATATTATTGAAAGACTATTGAAATATTATTGAAAGACTATTGAAATATTATTGAAAGACTATTGAAATATTATTGAAAGACTATTGAAATATTATTGAAAGACTATTGAAATATTATTGAAAGACTATTGAAATATTATTGAAAGACTATTGAAATATTATTGAAAGACTATTGAAATATTATTGAAAGACTATTGAAATATTATTGAAAGACTATTGAAATATTATTGAAAGACTATTGAAATATTATTGAAAGACTATTGAAATATTATTGAAGACTGTTGAAAAACTATTGAAATATTATTGAAAGACTATTGAAATATTATTGAAAAACTATTGAAATATTATTGAAAGACTATTGAAATATTATTGAAAGACTATTGAAATATTATTGAAAGAGTGTTGAAAAACTATTGACATATTATTGAAAGACTATTGAAAAACTATTGAAATATTATCGAAAGACAATTGAAAGACTATTGAAAGACTGTTCAGTACAGCAGGACAGATTTTCTCTCCCAAAAGATCCAGACTGGACTCAAAAAACTTTGAAAACCAACTTCTTCTGAACTTGAACAAGAAATTCTTGCTGCAATATTAAAATGTGTCAGTTCATGGATGTTAGGAGACAAGAGATGTCTCCAAATGTCTCGACACTCAGGTCCAAGTTTTGAAAATGGTGTCTGGAAGTTAAAATATTGTTCATATTGACCCATTACAAGGTTGACTGGACAGTATTTTAACTAGAGTTGATGACAAGTTGAAATGATCAGTGTCCATTCCTTTGTTAGGTCTAATGCTCTTTTTCAGACAACTTTTACTTACATGTTTTTACTGCAGTTAAAATGACACATTGGTTTGTGTTAAATAAAAACTTTCAAAGGTACAGTTGTAAGAATTAATGAGGAGGTCAGTTTAATACTGACCTCTTTATCCTTAATTAATCTACTTATTCAGATTGAATAGTAAATTCACGGATTCTGTTCTTTTTCAGTTTACCCAATATTTCTGTGATCTTTATGATGGATAAATACACAAAGCCATTAAGTGACAAAGACGTTAACTTAGTTTGATATGTCAAAGAGACACTATCATTTATTTAAAATAAATCAACTAAATTAACACCATTACACTTGATTGACATGATTTCACTTTCTTTCAAATTAATACGTCAGCACACTTGAATCATAACACAACAGACATAAATATTGGATGTTAACATATTTAGTCTGTGGGCATTTCAGCTTAAAATAGTTTCCAGCTTAGATAGAGAGGGAAAGATTTAGGAGGAGAAATTTATGGAGGAAGAAAAGTTAAGAGTCAGGGAGTTATCTTGATGTGTTTTAACCAGAAACATGGCAGTTCTCCGGCCGATTAAAGCTACACGTTGGTACCCTTGGCAAAGCATTTGACGACTTGTTACCTCGTGAAGATGGTCAGTCTCCCTCGGTCCAGTTTGGTCAGTTCGTTTACCATTCTCAGCGTCTCCAGACGTGCGCCTTGACTCGAACCGAAGTAACGGCAGCTCCTGGTGGTGTTTCCAAGATAAGACGTTCCTTAAAGGAATGTCAATAAAAGAGAGCTTTTCACGGCTTGAAATAGATTTATAACAGGCATGTTATAAATCTTTTAACTGAATGACGTGTCCTTAGCGTGTGACTAGACGATCATCAGTTCTTTGGAGAAGACCATAGTTTGAGGCTTACTCCAGCAGACTTTTTGAGAAAGTAAGATGTGAAGGTTTTAACTGAGACGTGACCCAGAAAATGTGTTCTTTCTGATTGGCCGAATGGCATCATAAGTTGATGTGAGGATGACATCAACATGTTGAAAGGGGGTCAAAAGATTAGTTTGTCAGAAAGATAAAGTGTTAGTTTCAGATGTCAGCATTTTATCATAAAACTGATTCCTTTGCTTTAACACTTTAACAAAATACTGTTGGTTTGATTAAAACAACGTCATTAAGCATCACATATGGGACCTATTAATGATAATAGCTTGATTATTAAATAGGACAAAAACAAAAGTCTTTGGGTGTCTAGATTGTCCTGAGCTCAAGCTAAAATGAATGAGATAAAGTGTTCCTTTTATCTTCACATGCAAGTTCGAGAGGAGAGGAGAAATCCTCCATGTACAACATTTTGAATTAAGCAGAGTATTTGATTTATCTGACATTAAAATGTACTGATGCTCTTACAAATAAAATTATTCATTTGATAACATTTGAATTAACAAAATTAAAAGAAGTCTCTGTGACCCGAGATTGCACCTTTGACACAGCAGTGAAACACAGTTTAACTCTCACAGAATAACACAGCTTAAAAGCACACATCATGAAAATGACAAAAGTTATTCTTTTGATCACATCAGCCTAAAATCAAAGATAGAAATAGTCTCTTATTGGTGACTATGTTATCAGATTATAGCTAAATGAATAATTTTGTAGTAAATGTCTTGCTTTACTGAGAGGTCAGTAAAGGTCATCACTGGACAGTTCAAAAACCTTAATTTGACCCTGGGTAGGTCCACTACATCTCCCCCCTTTTGGAAGCCATCGCCAGTCCTTGGGGATGGGGTCCAACACGAAAGGAAACCTTGAACTGTCTTTGATCTTGAAGTAATCCAGCAAGTGGAAAAAAAAAATCAAAAATTATAATCCCATAAAGTTTTTGGAAATTCCATACTGTTCGTAGGTAATCCCATTGCGGTAAGCTTTTAATCCCTCGGAAAACTGAGTCTGTTAACTCTTGGAAAACAAAGTCTGTGATCCTTTGGAAAACAAAGTCTTATAATCCACAGCGGTAATTCCACAGCAGTAAATCCACAACGATTAGTTTTGTCGAATGATCAGCAACAATTGTTTTTATCAGCATGTAGAGGGGATCCCTCGATTGACGCAGAGGAGGCGACCCTTGGATGAAGGTTGAAGACCAAGCGTTGGAGCTGCAGGTCCCCACATCGAAGGTTGTTGGCTGGTTGGTTTCCAGTCAGTGCCACTCTGGTTCTATGTGTCATGCAATTATGTGGTTTTTAGGTGGGCTTATGATTGGGATTTTACATTAAGCCTTACCTATATGCACCTGGTATGTAAGCTATCATGGTTTAGATCAGCTACAACTACCAATTAAGGGGTGGATCAAATCAAAATTAAATATAGGGATCTACACCTATAGAATTCAGGAGGGCTTCTGTAACGAAGGCCTCTAATTCCAAACTATTCCTCCATTCATAACTTAGTTAAAGTTAAACTAAAATAGAAAATATAGTTTGATCTAAATGTCTGTTGTCTTTAAGACGACGACGTAGGATTTGGTATTCCCAATAAATTTTGAAGTCTATGGCGAGACTCATCAAAATGAATAGACAATCTAGAATAGAAACGATCGAATCGGTTCAATTTAGAAATTGTGAGGTCAATGTAGTTTATGGTACCTTGAGTAGCTTTAAACTACATTGACTCTTCGACGATTGAGATTTAACAAAACGAACTGCATGTTGGCATAGTTAAATCCATATCATTCATTAACCAATGTTAATACAAAACCTTTTTGGCTGGGAGTGTTCAGAACCAAACAATATCTCAACTAATGACAACAGTAATGACTAAACAACAAGGAAACAACGTTTCACTGCTTCGACACACTCTTGTCGTCAGATTCCAAAGTGCAACACACAAGAAAAACAGGTCTCAACTTCATGACCGAGGTCAAATTAAATCTCGTGGATTTAAACGGTTGTTAAGATTAGTTATGTTGTGAGTGTTAGGCTTAGCGTTTCTAAGTTCAAATTGGACAATGCGACTTATAGGGTGGGAAAGTACGGTAGTTCAAACCTGATTAGTTTATTTACTAACTTGTGTTTGGACGACCTTATTATCCCATGAAGTCGGTGTGTTTGTGAGATCTTTGTCTTTTGTGGAGTCATTGAACGCCTTGTAAGGTTTGATCTGATTTCGATGTACCCATTTAGCAATTGGCTCTTTGCGGCCTTTGCTGATTTTGATTTCGTAGACGACTGAGGACACTTTGTCTGTTATCAGATGAGGTCCAGTCCACCTGGGCATTAGTTTGCGGGCGAGAGTTCCGGTCTCGGACCCTCCTTTCCCGGTTGCTGGGGCGAACGTATAGTACCAGACTCTGTCTCCCACTTGGAGTTCATTGTGAGAGGCCTTCTGGTCGTAGTACGCCTTACGTCCTTCAGCGGATTTTTCCAGGTTTTTCTGGGCGAAAGCAAAAGTGTTTCTGAGGTGTACATTCAAATCTTTCATGTATTGTTGTGTAGTGTAGGCTGTCGCCATGGCGGCGTCGCCTGGTTGGTACAACAGGTGTAGAGGGAGAGTCATTTGTCGACCGGTCATCATCTCGAAGGGAGAGATGCCAGTTGATGTGTGTGGAGTGGCTCTTATGGCCATGAGGACCAGAGGGAGTTTCACGTCCCAGTCCTTGTGGTTTGCAGCCACGTATTTCTTCAAAATACTCACCACAGTTCTGTTTGCTCTCTCTACTTGGCCTGAAGCCTGTGGGTGGTAGCCGACATGAAAGTTGGCCTTGACGCCTAGCGTCTTCCACAGTTCTTTCATCACTTCACCTGTGAAGTGTGTACCTTGGTCTGAGTTCACCCTAAGGGGAAGTCCAAACCTTGAGAATATATGATTCATTAACAACATAGCAGTAGTTTGTGCTGTGTCGTTAGGAGCTGGTAGGCATTCTACCCATTTGGTGAATGCACAGGTTACCGTGAGAAAATATTTATTTCCTCTAGAGCTCTTAGTGAGTGGTCCAACCCAGTCGATCTGGAGGTCAGACCATGGGAATGCAATGCCTCTGCTTTGCAGTGGTGCTCTGTGAAGTGGTCTGGTTGGCTGAAACTGGCCACAGACCACGCACCCTTCAATGTAGTCCTTGACATCCTTTTATATTCTAGTATAAACGTCATTGAGCTGGGAGCACCCACAGCACCACTAACTGTCCGGGGACTACAGGCGAAATTAGTATTATTACTATAACCTGGCACAATGCATCTTTCCTGTTTTTGTAGGTCAATGTATTGTTGTGCACTGTCCCTGAGAAAACAAATAAATCATCATCATCATCAACACACCCAAAATGGATTCCACCACAGATTCAGCCAGAAAATACACACCACCCAAGGCCTTATTGAAATATTATTGAAAGACTATTGAAATATTATTGAAAGACTATTGAAATATTATTGAAAGACTATTGAAATATTATTGAAAGACTATTGAAATATTATTGAAAGACTATTGAAATATTATTGAAAGACTATTGAAATATTATTGAAAGACTATTGAAATATTATTGAAAGACTATTGAAATATTATTGAAAGACTATTGAAATATTATTGAAAGACTATTGAAATATTATTGAAAGACTATTGAAATATTATTGAAAGACTATTGAAATATTATTGAAAGACTATTGAAATATTATTGAAAGACTATTGAAATATTATTGAAAGACTATTGAAATATTATTGAAAGACTATTGAAATATTATTGAAAGACTATTGAAATATTATTGAAAGACTATTGAAATATTATTGAAAGACTATTGAAATATTATTGAAAGACTATTGAAATATTATTGAAAGACTATTGAAATATTATTGAAAGACTATTGAAATATTATTGAAAGACTATTGAAATATTATTGAAAGACTATTGAAATATTATTGAAAGACTATTGAAATATTATTGAAAGACTATTGAAATATTATTGAAAAACTATTGAAATATTATTGAAAGACTATTGAAATATTATTGAAAGACTATTGAAATATTATTGAAAGAGTTGAAAAACTATTGACATATTATTGAAAGACTATTGAAAAACTATTGAAATATTATCGAAAGACAATTGAAAGACTATTGAAAGACTGTTCAGTACAGCAGGACAGATTTTCTCTCCCAAAAGATCCAGACTGGACTCAAAAAACTTTGAAAACCAACTTCTTCTGAACTTGAACAAGAAATTCTTGCTGCAATATTAAAATGTGTCAGTTCATGGATGTTAGGAGACAAGAGATGTCTCCAAATGTCTCGACACTCAGGTCCAAGTTTTGAAAATGGTGTCTGGAAGTTAAAATATTGTTCATATTGACCCATTACAAGGTTGACTGGACAGTATTTTAACTAGAGTTGATGACAAGTTGAAATGATCAGTGTCCATTCCTTTGTTAGGTCTAATGCTCTTTTTCAGACAACTTTTACTTACATGTTTTTACTGCAGTTAAAATGACACATTGGTTTGTGTTAAATAAAAACTTTCAAAGGTACAGTATAATCATTCCTCTTTCTTATTTTGCTTAAAGCTGCTATATGTAACTTTTCTAACAATATATTTTTAACATATTTCTTCACTCTGTCACTAGATTGATGTTAGAGAGGTAATCTCTGAAAAAAACTAAAAAAAAATATTGTCCCCTTGCTTCTCCAGGTGGTAAATAAGCATTTCTAAAAAGAAAAAGTGACCCGCCATTTTCCAGCCAATAAAAACAAAGTTTGTAACCAGCCAATAAAAACAGAGCTTGAATTTGAATCAGCCAATAAAAACAGAGCTTGAAATGAAATTTAAACAGACCACAAGGGGGCAGAGCCATATATGGCTCTGAGGGGGAGGGATCAGAATGCTTTGCTTGTTGAATTTTTTTCTAAGTGCTGATGTTCTACAGAAACTGCAGACTGAACCTTTAATGTCATTTAACTCTGCATGTCATCCCTGAAATACTGACGCACAGAATCACAAGTCCAAGTGTGAACTGTGTCACAGAGTAAACACAATAAAAACATGTATTATCTGCAGCATTGTTCATTAAAATGACTCAACACTATTAATGTATTACAGAATATATACATACAGTATGTACACTTAATAATATTGTAGACCAGAGGTCACCAACCTTTTCGAAACTGAGAGCTACTTCGTGGGTACGGAGTCATACAAAGGGCACCAGTTTGATAAACACTTGGGAAATAACAAAGCGTAAATTGAAAAAATGTATAATAAACATATTTTTAAGAACATATTTTTAAGATAGACATTTTAAAATATATATAAATACAAAAAAAGAATAAAAACTGAATAAAATGAAAATTTAAATGCAGCTTAGTGAGTTGTGCTATTTTTAGAACAGGTCCGAGGGCACCTCAAATGGTCCTTGGGGGCACCCGGGTGCCCGCGGGCACCATGTTGGTGACCCCGTTGTAGACCATTGGATTAGGTAATACATTCAGCAAGTACTTTTTCTTCAATAGTTTAAGTATTTTTAAAAGCAAGTACTTAAGTAAAAACATTATATGGTACTTCTACTTTTACTAGAGTAAATTTTTGTCTGTTTATTTGTACTTTTACTTAAGTACATGTACAGTGTTTGAGTACTTTCTCCACCACTGCTGGGGAAGCAGGTGAGCAGCATGCCACAGGTAAACTGGCATGTCCGGTTATTTTTTTCTCCCTATGAATCTTTACAAGCTGTCATAATTTCACTGGAATGACTTTGGGAAGTAGTTATGAACTATTGAGCAATTATTTCTGTGATGACTTCATCCTGGAAAAAAAAAACGGACCAATTTAATAACATAAAAATAATAATAATAATAATCATTTTATTTAAAAGCGCCTTTCATGACACCCAAGGACACTTAACAAACCAACACAGTGAATACAGAGCAAACATTATCAGCGACAAATTGAAATATAAAATACATAAAGGATATAAAATGGAAGATAAAAATACATTTAGTAAAGTTAGTGATAAGCTAGTCTAAAGAGATGGGTTTTCAGGGCAGTCTTGAACAGAGAAAGGGAGGTGGTGTTTCGAAGGTCTGGCGGTAGAGCGTTCCAGAGGTGAGGGGCAGAGCAGGTGAAGGCCCTGCTCCCCATGGTGGAGAGGCGGGCAGAGGGTACATGGAGATGTAGCGAAGAGGAGGATCTGAGAGAGCGTGATGGGATGGAGATTTGTAGGAGGTCAGATAGATAAGGAGGGGCAAGGTTGTGGATAGCTTTGAACGTGAGGAGTAGAATTTTGAAGATGATGCGTGATTTAACCGGGAGCCAGTGGAGCTGCTGCAGGACAGGAGTGATGTGGTTATAGTAGGAGGTTTGAGTGATGACACGGGCAGCTGAGTTCTGGACCATCTGTAACTTGTGGAGAGATTTGTTGGGGAGGCCGTAGAGAAGGGAGTTGCAGTAATCGATACGGGAAGTCACAAGACTGTGCACCAGGATGGCTGTGGAGCGGGGTGTGAGAGAAGGACGGAGACGGTTAATATTACGGAGGTGGAAATAGGCAGACCGAGTAATATTGTTGATGTGTGAAGTGAAGGAGAGAGTGGTGTCGAGGATGACACCGAGGCTCTTGACCTGAGGGGAGGGGGATAGCAGAGAGTTGTTAAGGGGGACGAGAAGATGTTCTGATTTTGAAATAGAGTTTTTGGTACCGACAAGAATGACTTCTGTTTTGTTACTGTTTAGTTGAAAGAAATTGTTAGAAAACCAGTGATTAAGCTCAATGAGACAGTTGGTGAGGATGGAGGGCGGGTGGGTGGAGTTAGGTTTTGATGACAAGTAGAGCTGCGTGTCATCAGCATAGCAGTGGAAATGGATGCCGTGTTTGCGGAAGATGTGGCCTAGAGGAAGGAGGTAAATGATGAAGAGGAGGGGTCCGAGGACAGAGCCTTGTGGGACACCCGTGGAGA
>JBBPBX010039720.1:0-20867 GCA_038048925.1 Garcialebias charrua
CAATTCAATTCAGTTTATTTATAAAGTGCCAAGTCACAACAGAAGTCATTTCAGGGCACTGAACAGAAACATTCATATAAAGTCCCTCGCTACTTCACGGTTTGACTTTGGCGGACTCACTCTATTGCTGTTTGTGGACGTCCAGTACTTTTCATAATATTGTTCAAAAAAGTGCAGCCATTTTGTAGTTTCTTTCATTAAGCCAACACGGTTTTGTCAATGTAAATAACTGCATTACCCAGAAGCCATCAGTTCACTTCCCAGAAGTCAGCACTGCTTCCAACCACAATGCAAATGGAGGGAAAGTTTTGCAGCAAAGTCAGAAGTTCTGTAAGGATAAGATCACAGAACTGGCAGGAGATTCTCAGATAATTCTGAAGCTGAACTTATGCACTGGTGAGTACCTGTGCTGCAGTTGATCCAGAATTATGCCCATTTGCACTGTTCCTACTCAGCCCCAACTATGGGCAGCATCCCACGGAAAGAACCCCTTTGCATCAATACTGTAGCTAGTATTTTAGCTGATTTGAGGCTGATTCAGGACCTTTTTCTTCCCTGCTTCTCTGGTGGGACAGAGCAAGCTCAGTCGAGCTGAGTCCAGACCAAAATGTGAATGCTGGACTCTGATTGGTCAGGGAGAGGAGTCACTGGATCTCAGAAACTTTTCACTGATCCGCCATTTGCAATTTCTCTGGATGCCGAGCAGCAGGTGGATCTATTTTTAAGATTTTAAAAACAATAATGACAATGCTGTGTTTAATTCTGAAGTCCAGGCGTTTTTTGTGTTTGGTGACCGACGACAAAATTTGAGCGAGCAGAGTCACCACGGAGGATTATACGAGCTGCCGACCCACTGAAGCATGCGAGGCCGGACCCCGAGCCCCAGGCTCACCTGCTCACAAAGGCCGAATTCCGAGCCCAGGCAGGCGGGAGGACCGGGAGTCCAGGACGGAGTGTGGAAACGTTAATTTAAAAACATTTTATGTATTAAAAAAAAAAAACAATTTCATCAGTGAAGATTAAAAATAAATGAATGGTGCCAGCTTTATCATGAAATCCTGTTTTCACTTTGACTTTATTAACCCTTGTGTTGTCCTGCGGGTCAAAAGTGACCCGCTACCATGTTTAGCTATAGAAAAAATACCTTAAACTATATTTTTCCAACTTGAAATTTTATGACTTTTCCTAAAGTGACCCCATCATTACAAAAAGTGATACTTTGTTTTTGTCTAGGTTTCCATGTGGGCTGTACACCACTAGGGTCCAAAGATCGTCCTATGGGTCATTTTTGACCCGTGAATTATAAAGGCATTTAAACACCAGAAAAAAGTTCAAAGGCCACACACAAACTCTCTCTAACACACACACACACACACACACACACACACACACACACACACACACACACACACACACACACACACACACACACACACACACACACACACACACACACACACACACACATCAAAGACACTAGAACTTGCATTTGACCTGCACCTGCACTCTTGATCTGCAGCTAACCCCTCACATCACACAAGCTGCCAAGCAAAACAAAAAAACAAACTAAGAAATAATAAAGGCTGCAGCTGGGTCAGTCAAAAGAAAAAGGTGCCAGTTCTGCCCCTGGAAGAAGGACTGCAAGACAAAAGCTGTGTGCTGCACATGTGAGAAACACATCTGCAAAGCCCATTCTCACGTTCACACATACTGCCCTTCTTCTTCTTCTTCTTTCGGCTTTTCCCTTTTCAGGGGTCGCCACAGTGAGTCATCCTCCTCCACCTCACTCTGTCCTCACTCCAACTACCTCCATGTCCTCTCTAACTGCATCCATATATCTCCTCTTTGTCTTTTTCCTGGCAGCTGCATTTCTAACATCCTTCTACCAATATACCCACTGTCCCTCCTCTGGACATGTCCAAACCATCTCAGTCTGGCCTCCCTAACTTTATCTCCCAGTTGTTCAACATGTGCTGTACCTCTGATGATCTCATTCCTGATCTTATCCATCCTTGTCACTCCTAAGGAGAACCTCAACATCTTCATTTCTGCTACTTCCAGTTCTTTCTCCTGTCTTTTTGTCAATGACACTGTCTCCAGACCATACAACATAGCTGGTCTCACCACTGTCTTGTAAACTTTTCCTTTGACCTTTGCTGACACCTTTTTGTCACAAATCACTCCTGAAACTTTTCTCCATCCACTCCATCCTGCCTGGACTCTCTTCTTCACCTCTTTACCACATTCCCCATTTTCCTGGACAGTGGACCCCAAGTACTTGAAGTCCTGCACCTTTGTGACCTCTGCTCCTTGTAGCCTCACTGTTCCACTGGCCTCCCTCTCATTCACACACATGTACTCTGTCTTACTACGGCTGACTTTCATTCCTCTTCTTTCAAGTGCATACCTCCACCTCTCCAAGTTCTCTTCCACCTGTTCCCTGTTCTCACCACATATCACAATGTCATCTGCAAACATCATAGACCATGGGGATTCCTGCCTGACCTCATCTGTTAGTCGGTCCATCACCAGAGCAAACAAGAAGGGGCTCACATACTGTCCTACATGTGATAAATATAGTAGAAGTTGAAAATTGTTCACAAAATCAAGCAACATTTTGTTTTTTTGTTGTGTTATGAGAGAAGTATTTTTATAATTCACTTCCTAAAAAATATTTAAAAAATAAACGTGACAAAAAAGTTCCAGATTGTTGACTGTTTTTTCCCTTTCAATATAAATAATTCAGAAATAATTACTTTACATTTATATAATAGCCATAATAAACCTTTACTGTGTAAAATAAAACTGTTTTGACAGTTGGTTTGTGGTTAAAAAAAAGTGTAATACTGTTAACTGGTGATTGTCTTTTTGTATTGTGTAACAAAAATACATGATAAAAAAAATATTAAAAAAATAAATAATTGAGATGCATTGATAAATAGGTTGTTTCATCATGGAAAATGGATTTTGGATTTAAAGTTCAATAAAGCTGCTTTATTTTGGGTCTTTGGTAGTGCGGGTCATTTTTGACCCGTAGGACAAGGGGAGTAAACAGAATGTTAAGATCGCACAAGGGTTAAATAATTGGTTAATTAAAGTTAACTCAGCTGAAAAATCATAAAGATAAAATTATTATCAGGAATATTTCTCTCAAACATGTTTAAAGAAGAGCCTTTGGTTCAACTTTATTCTAACTCACAGCTGTACAAATGACAAAACAAGAATTACACTTTAAATTAAAGCTTTAAATTAAAGCTAAACATTAAATCAAAGCTAAAATAATCTGTATTCAAGAAAAAATAATCTGTATACAAGAAACAAAACCAGAATGAGTGCAAAATACATCAAATGATGAAGAAAAATATAGATTTTTAAATATAGATATCCTGCTCAAAAATCTAGGTAGAAACATCTAAATAGTTAAGTCTGGTCCTCTGGACATTCCAAAAACAAAACAAAATGTAGAAACTTTTCGTCATTCATCTGAAAGACTTCTTCTGTCTGAGGAACTGTATTCAGCTCAGTCTTAAAATAAATAGCTATTTATAAGACTGAGCTGAATACAGCACCTCAAGGTGGACACTCCGCCCAGCCTGTGGCAAGCAGCTGGCGGTCTACGCGCCCACGGGGGTAGTTAGTGCGGCCGGTCCGTTCCTCCCGAAGGTTCGGACCCGGCTGCGCCTTTCCTCCGCCTGCTGGATATGAGTAGCCGCCGTGTCGCCCCACTTCTATTGAAGTGCGCAGGGCCGGCCCTACCCCCCACCGAGGGTGAGGTCGTGGTCGGCATGGCCGCCACGACCGACGCGCTGGGCCCAGCATGCCCAGCTGGAGAACCAGACTCAGCGCCCTTCCAGCTTCTTGACACGGCGTCGTGCAACAGCCGAGCGCCGTCTCCTGAGGACGCAGGACAGACGCCACCCCACGCAGACGAGCAGAACGTGTGGGGTGGCTGCTCCACGCGTTCCCGGGCATCATCAGGTGGGCCGCGCGCTCGTGTGGGCTAAAGGTCCCTGAACGTACCACTCAGGCCTCACCCTCGCTACTGGCAGAAGGATTTGCCGCAAAAACAGTGGCCAGAGAGAAGCGATCTGGCCCAGCTTTTCAGACGTGGACTCCCCGCTGCTGAGCGCGGACAACGAGCCACTGAAATCACTGTGTTCCCATCACGAGACACAGGTGCACACGAACCAGGCTTTCTCTGCTGTTACACTGCTGGAGCCCAGCCGGTCAGCACTGAGTTGAGGTTTGCACTGAGACCGTTTAAACACGTGCGTCTGCTCTTTGTGGACTTCACATCTGCTTTCAACACCATGATCCCCCAAACTCTGATAGACAAACTATCCACACTTGGACTAAGCCCCTCCATCTGTAACTGGGTACTAGACTTCTTAACAAACAGACCACAGTCCGTGAAGATCCACAACTTCTCCTCCTCCACCATCACCCTCAGCACTGGCTCTCCTCAAGGATGTGTGCTGAGCCCTCTTCTGTTCACTCTGCTCACATATGATTGTACAGCCACACATCCAGGCTGTCATATTGTTAAGTTTGCAGATGATACAGCTGTGGTGGGATGCATCACAGATAATGATGAATCCAGCTACAGACAGGAGGTGGAACATCTGGAGAGCTGGTGCAAAGAGAACAACCTTCACATGAATGTGAAGAAGACGAAGGAGATGATTGTGGACTTCAGAAGGAACAAACACACCCACACCCCACTGTATATAGGTGGATCTGCGGTGGAGGTGGTCTCCAGCTACAAGTACCTGGGTGTACACTTGAATGATAACCTCAGCTGGAGCAACAACACCACCAGCCTGATCAAGAAAGGACATCAAAGACTCTACTTCCTCAGACGGCTGAGACGAGCTGGTCTGAGAAGCTCAGTCCTCACCTCGTTCTACAGGTGTGCAGTGGAGAGCGTCCTGTGCTCCAGCATCAACGTGTGGCATGGAGGCTGCACAGTTGCAGAGAGGAAAGCTCTACAGAGAGTGGTGAAGGCTGCACAGAAGTCTGTGGGAGTCAGTCTCCCCACCATCACAGACATTTACACCTCCAGATGCAGAAAAAGAGCCACCTGCATCATGAAAGACCTCACTCACCCAGCACACTCACTCTTTGCACCACTCCCCTCGGGACGGAGGTTGAGGAGCATCAAATGTAGAACCACTAGACTGAGGAACAGCTTCTACCCTGAGGCTGTCAGACTCATGAATAAATAAATAATAAGAATAAACACTGCAAAATGTCACATCATGTTGATACTGATCTGTTTCTTGTTGCTGCGTTCATCTGTGACCATCTGCTCATAATGACTCATGTTCGTGCTGCTGTTTATAATGATGTTTTTCTACTACATTAGGGCTTAGTGTATTACTAGCTGATGTCTCTCTTAGTTAATCCTAGATGTTATTATTGTTTTTCTCTTGCATTTGTTGTTGGATGTAACTGGGACCCTGTGTACATAATCTCGTTTTCAACACATGTACTACATGCGGTGCAAATGACAATAAATTCTCTCTGACTCTGACTCTCTGAAACAAGTTTCACGCCAGCACCCAGCTCACCACCAGGCTTCAGGACAAGATTCACACATGCTCTTCTCAAGTTGGTGTGGCTGCGATTAATTTTACGTTTTTGGCGCTTAGCATCTGTGCAAGCCCAAACACGACATATCGACATGATCACAAGCTTATGCACAGTGCTCATGACGAGTTCAGCTCGTTTTTACAGCTTGGACCACTGTGCTCCTGTGTGGCTGGAATTTTCGTCATCAATGGTGTGAGCAGAAAACTGATCTGAAGCCCCATCTCATCAGAGGGACTATTTTGGGGCCCACTATCAGTGTTTGTGCAACTACGTTCATCCTCAGAGATGCTCGAACAAGTGCGCAACCATTTTGTTTTTTCCCTCGGGCAGCCCCTTGTTCTACCCGCGGACCTGTGCGTCCATGAGAACAGACTAGAGCTTTTCACCAGCAGCAGCAGCGACGCTCTTCATCTTCCTCGAGTTTGTAGTGTAGTCTCCGCCAGCTACAACGAACACCAGGATACGAGGAGAGGCCACTACAAAATGTCAGTGCGTTGGAGATGTTTTGTGATGTCAGTACGTGTTTTGAGCAAAATAAAGAAACTGTCGTGAAAAACAGTATTTTTTATTCAAACATGCTGAACCCCTCGTCCCGGGGCACGTTAACACATTCCCTAACACGGGTAAGGAAATTGACACGAGGTTATCTGTCAGAGTTAAGCCCCCAGTATACTGTTCTTTGTGCACAGCGCCGCTGGACTGGCGTGAGCTGCGCGCAGGCAGTTCATATTATACTCTGTGCAAGCGCAGCTCTCTGGAGTGCAGGCTACAGGACAAATTGAGGTAGCTGATTGGTCATTTGCTGACACGCGAGGCAGTTTATCAATGCTCGCGCGTAGGCGTAGTAAAATTTGAGCTTGGCGCGTTCACGCCCGCGATCAAAGGCTTTTGCCGCGGCGCTCCCACGGCGCCGAGCGGCGTGAGGCAAAAGAAACAGGTATATTGGGGCCTTTAAACAGAAAAGTGTATATTTCCATTGTGTTCAAACAGAGTCGGGCTGCAGGAGCAGGCTGAAAGCTTTCTGTGAACCCTCCAGCCCCACCTTAGCACTTTGTGATTTTATATCTGTGAAAGGTGCTATATAAATAAAGTTTACTTACTTACTTACTTACACCTCCCCACACAATGGTGGGGGCCCGCTTGCACCGCATCATCAGACACGGAGCGAGAACCATGCAAACGAGTGTCAGACAGATTGTTGTTCCTGCTCTCTCAAACTCGGTTAAATCACATGAGCCTGGTCTGAGAACAGTGTTTTCAGCCAGGACTTTTTTCGTCTCTTCCTCCCACAAGCCAGACAGAGTCAGGTAAAGTCACCATCTGTCACAAAGCAACATTTGTCAGACCTGCATGAGTCAACAGGGCTCAGTGCAACAGGGGTTGTGACGTAACATGCGGTAAACGCCCACTTCAGAAGAGCTTCCTATGGGCCGATGCGGACTCTGTCCACTAGGCGAAGGTAGAGGACAGGCTATTTCTCTGGTGCGGCAGAACGTTGTCCGCACCGCTATTAAATTACAGCGCAGTCTAGCTTCAGACCTGCTCTTTAAAACAAATGATTAAGACAACTATTCGCAACACTTAAGCCCGATGCAGAGCTCAGCGTCCTCCCTAGACCCCACAAACGGCTCATTCTGTGCGCGCCTGTTCACCGGGCAGAGCTCTGCTAAATGCTCACGTTCTCCTTGAGCAGCTACGCGCGGAGGGGACTGAACTGAGGTCGCTGATTGGTCAGACACCGCGTATCGCGTACGCGGTCGTAAAATTGGAGCTTGGCGCGTTCGCGCAACCGTTCAAAGACTTGTGCAAGGCGCGTGCGAGCGCCGCACACACAACGGGGCGTCGCGCTCGCTGGAGCGCGGAGCTCTGCGCCGGCCTTTACACTGCAGTTTGCAGAGACGCCTCCCACGTTCATGTGAGTTTTGGTGACAAAACTCACATCTTCAGCACAGGGCGCGGCGCTGCAGTTGGAAACTACAGGAAATGTTAACGAAATACGTTATTTCCTGAGTCCCCCTCGGGGGAGCAGAGGACCGGCTCCTATTCAAAATACTTCCTGTTTCCAAAGAATCAGGCAGACTCAGGCAGTTTCTGGATTGTCGATTTTCAACAAACGTATCACATGAGTCATCCCTCCATATGCTGGCAATAAAACACATTCTCAAATATGTGACACAGGGATGAGTTCATCTCAATCGATCGCAGAGACGCATTTTCCACATTCCAATCATAAACAAACATAGGGAATTCCTCAGGTTTGCTTTCAAGAGGTTTGCTACCAGTATGACTG
Organism: Garcialebias charrua; assembly: GCA_038048925.1. NCBI lineage: Eukaryota > Metazoa > Chordata > Actinopteri > Cyprinodontiformes > Rivulidae > Garcialebias > Garcialebias charrua. Next base: position 7,883 of record JBBPBX010039720.1, read on the forward strand.
CATGATGTCGGTACGCTATTGTTCCCCGCACCTTCATGAAAGTTATCAGGCGGTGTTCAACCGCTACGTTCAAGGAGCATAAAAATTCTGTTTTTTTACTAGGCTGACTGGACGATTGATTGCTTCTGTCTCACTCATAGAGGAAGTGGAAGCCCAGACTGGTGGCTAAACTGTCCCACTTGGTTTTCACCATAAACTGGGGAAAGGGCTCTGTTACACCAACCCAGAAAGTAGTTTTCCTTGGACAATCCTGTGCTCCACAGCTGTTTTATTGGAACAGAGGATAGAGCCTCTGACGTCACTTCTTCAGTACGTTCAGCCTCACAGGTCAGTTCTAGCGTTATAATGAGATTATGATGGCTGCCGCTCACGTAGTAGTGAAATTAAATTTACTACACATGCACCGTTTTTCAGAGATGGTTTTTAAGTCAAAGAAATCGACCTAGTACACCACAAATGGCGCCGGGTCACGGTTCTCCATCACTGAGAACGGACCGGTATGGCAAGCTCTTTTAACATAAAATCATGTAGTCTGACTATCTGTAATTACATTCTAGATATCAAAGAATGAATTTTGACCAGTCACATTTACTGTTGACTAGTCAGAATGTTAAATTGAGATGGACCTGGTCTTTAGGGGGAATCCCAGGACCTTGTCAGACGGAGTTCCCCTGGGCAAAGCGACGTCATTCAAACAGACGCATCCTTTTTCCGGATGGAACGGCAGTTGCCTGTCACAGTCAGTAGGGGGGGTCGTGGTTGCCAGGTACGTTCCTTCACATAAACGTTCTGGAGCTGCTGACAGTACACAATGTCCTGAAACACTAGCGGCCATGTACATAAATCACTAGGGCGTGTGCGTTCAGCCCAGTTTTTCATTCAACCTTTATTTAGTCAGGTAAATCTCATTGAGCCTCGTGGACTCATTACAAGAGCGACTTGCTAGCAGTTGTTCAGCAACTGTTCAGCAGTTGCTGAACACAGGCGGAAATCTGATCTGCTGGACGCATACACACTTGAAATTGTTGCAGGCGTCTTTTCACCCCTCGGCGTGCTAGATTGGCTATTCGGGAGAACGCTCAGTGCTCACTGTTCTTCTCCTTAAGCCCCAGGACAACCCCCGTTATGGATGCATTTGCATGCAAACCGTGGTCCAAAAACACTGTTTTATGTTTTTCCTCCAGTCCAGCTGCCACCGGAGCTACTGGAAAGGGTGAGGGAGGTGGCGTCATCAGTGATTCTGATCGCCTCGGAGCACTTGAATGCACCATGGTTACCGGTTTTACAGCAATAAAGAGTTTCCCTGTGATAGGTCAACATCTACTGGTCTGGTTGCTGAACGTGATGTTTAGAAAGTCTTGTTTTTTTCTAAAAGATGTCATATGCACTATCCTGCGAACGCGTGCAAGTGTTTACGTGTCAAATGAGCTGCTTGTCAGCAATAGTGCCTGGGAAGACAGCTGGACCCATCTTCCTTTTATCTAGGTTCCATCTTCCCATATTTACAGTTATGGTTGGTCAGAAATTTAGCCCTCAGCACGGTTATAACTTATGCTGTAGCGATTCTTCCTGCCACAAGGGGTTCGATGACAGGACAATTTTTAATCATCCCCTATTAAGACGTTTTCTGAAAGGTGCTCATCGTCTTAGTCCGATTCCACCCACCTTAGTCACACAATGGGACCTAGTTACTGTGCTGAGTTCACTAACTAGGGATCCATTTGACTCGTTTAGACCAGATACAGTTAAAGTTTTTATCCTTTAAAACAGCTCTGTTGCTGACTCTAACTTTGGCTAAGGAGTAAATTACTTGTCGGGCCTGTCTGTTTCTCCTTCTCTTTAAAAACAGAGAGAAAAGATTCAAGGGGATGAGAGTTCATCTGAGCTCATCCCAAACCCTGCTTTTAGCCCTAAAGCATGACGTGTTCATTCAAGTTTAGAATCATTACATTGATCAGCCTTGTTCTCCTCCTCACATTCATGCAGAGGAAGAATGCCTACCTTTGCCTTGTCCGGTACGGGCACTAAAGTATTATGTGGCACGCACTACTGCAATGCTTAAATCTGATAAGCTTTTTATGCTTCTCAGAGGACAATCTCAGGGCCAACCTTGGCCTCTCAGCGGTTGTCACATTGGCTATGGGAGGTCATTTCTCTGGCATACAGCTTTCTGGCCTCTAGCCTCCTGAACGAATAAGAGTTCACTTCTCTAGAGGGATGGCAGTTCCACAGCCTTGCACGGAGGTCTTCTGTGCAAGACATCTGTTCAGGCGGCCTTTTTGGTCGTCAGCGACTCCCTTTATCCATTTTTATTTACAGAACGTTTCTAGCTCCTCCCTGACGCATTATGTTTTCAGGGTTGTAGCAAAGTGATTGTCTTTTCATTATCAATAGACTTATTGATGAATGACACAGTTGTATCTGTCTTGTTGATTCTGATTATGAATTAAGAGTCATTCATTTACCATCAGATGATGAGGATTGTCCACTTGCTATATTTATGCACCTTGTTGTCTCAATTTATGGTGTATCTTCATGCTTATTGAGGTGTGGTGGTTGCCAGAGTGTGTTATGGTTCCAATCAGACCTAGTGAGGCATGGACCCTATCCTGCTCCGCCTTTAACCCAATAGGCGTGGCTTAAAGGGCGGAGCTTACATGAAATAGATCGTTGGTTACGTATTGTAACCCCAGATTCCATGAGTGTAAGCGTAGCCCTTTAAGCCTCGGGGTCTCACTGGCTCTCATTTGGTAGATTTTTTTTTGCCTTTTTGGGAGCAGTCTCTTGGTCAATGGCTGCTTAAATAGTAGACTGAGGTGTGGCCCACAGCAGGTGGGCGTGGACTAGAAGTCTTCAGTGTTGGCGCGAAGCGCAGGGATAAACCCAATAGACGTGGCTTAAAGGGCTACGCTTACACTCAGAATCTGGGGTTACAATACGTAACCAACATTCAGAATAGTAAAAATCTGGGTATTTACTGTAGCCAGTTATCAAAGTAGCATAGAGACTTCTGTCCTAAGAAGATGAGGCTTTTAAAAACAGTAGTTTGGATATATTTGAAGATATCAGCTACATGGACAGATAGAGAAGCTGATGGTAGCTAAATGTAGCCTGTAGGTTGCAACACTGTGGGGTGATCATCACCTAACCTCCTCTGGTATTCTTCCGGCACTCGGCAAGGCAGGTCGCATATCTTTCTGCTCTTCCCTCCCCTAAGTTTTTCCTACTCCCTGCTTGCTTTTCGTCTCGTCTGCGACCCTTCAGCGCTCACTCGAACCAATATGGAATTAATAAATTGGGCTGTTTCTTCAATGGATAAGATTTTTTCCACGAAGCGGACCGTGCCAGGAGAAGCTGTCTGTCCCTCCGACACACACGCGGCTGGATACGTGCTGGACTCGTGGGGTCAGTGGCAGCCCATGTGTCTGACCGTCTTAAGTGTCGAAGACGTGGAGGATTTGTGGATTATTGGAATATTGGTAGCAACTGCTCTGTTTTTTGGCGTAAGCGGAGTTGTTTGTTACTGGAAACTGAGGGAGGCTTCGGCAGCTATCAGCGCGCTGTCGGCACTACCTGATCAGCAAAATTCTCTGAACCGGGCCGTGAGCTCCTCATCCCAGCTGTTGTATGAGCTCAATCGCTCGCTTGGAGCGGTGGTGGATCACCGCGGACCTGCTGTGCGTTTTGGGACTTGTTTACAGCCACCCCGGATCAATCAAGGGACAGATGGGAGTTCATAGAGCGGAGCGGAGCGGAACCACATATTACTTGGATTTTTTTCGGCCATGAAACAGCACCACAGACTTGATGGCGGCAGTGGAAAAGAACACTGTGGTCTATTGGATAACAAACAAGAATATTATCTGGCTTCTGTACATGTCCTTGAAAAGAAGGCTGTCGGAAGCCATTCTCCTGGGAGTGTGGAGCTGAAGAGACCTGCTGCCCCCCCCCCCCCCCCCAGAGATTTCTGTGCAGCCTCAGATAACGCCCAGCTGCACATCTGCTGAACTTTGTGTTTGTCTGAAATTACTCACAGACTCTATCTCCTTGCCTGCCGTCTCTCAATTTGTTATTGTAACTAAATGTGCTTTTTGATATGGTTTTTACTGGATCACGCGGTGTCTTGAAGACAAAATGTGATTCATCTTTTTTTAATATCAATGCTGTAAAACCCCGTGTCTTTGCCTGTTTTCCTGCTTTTGACCTTCATCTGGGGACAGATGAGAGCGGCCGCGCTATAAGCATATCATGTGTTGATAAACATATCATGTGTTGATAAACATGTCATGTGCTTTGTTGAGCTGCAGCTTTTTGCACTCATTCTCTCTCCTGGATGACTGTAACTACATATTTACGTTGTATTGGTGAAAATTGATGCAATGTTAATAAACCTTCTTGTATCTTGTATCTTGTATCTTGTATCTAATTGGGTTGACTATTAACTAGAACCAATATAATGGACTCAATTGAAGTGAACTGGATTCTTTGTAACTGGATTTGAGTAGAGCTGTTTGCTTTCTTTACAGTGGCCTGGCATGAGTTTTGTTGTAAATTGGCACTGTACAAATAAACTAAATTAATTTAAATGTTATGGCAGCAGAACATGTTTCACCCGACCCGCTTGGTTTAAATATGACTGGTTTCCCATAGTTGGATATTCAATAAAACTAAAACAGCTTAGTGAAAATTGAATATCCAGAGGGATCAGCTGGATTGCACACACAGACTTGCTGCTGTAAACTCACAACAGATGAAATATTAATGTAACCACAGCTAAAGAAAGAACATTTAATAGTGTGAAGTCAATAAGTGTGTAGATTTAATCGTTCATTAGGAGAAGCCCCTGAGGTCTGCTGTGAAGTTAATATGGGTGTTCTCCTACAAAAGCATAAAAGCAGTGTTGGAAAAATGTGGAGCTCATTTAATGATTTCAAACCATTTAATTAAAACATTTTAAATAATAATAATAATAATAATAATAATAATAATGATGAATTTAATTTATGACGCACTTTTCATTAATGAAAATCTCAAAGTGCTACAAAGTGCAACAGAATTAAATGTCAATAAAACAAGTAATAAAACAAGTAAAATCAATAACAGTATCAACTAAGATCAAAGATAGAATCATGAGGAGGCAGAGTATGCTCGGTTGAAAAGAAAGGTCTTCAAGCCGCTCTTAAAGTCAACCAGTGACTGTGGGGCTCTCAGGCAGTCAGGAAGAGAGTTCCACAGGCGGGGGGCAGCCACACTGAAAGCCCGGTCTCCCATGGTCCTTAATTTGGTTCTCGGAATGTGAAGGAGATTACTGTTCTGTGACCGCAGAGACCGGGTGGATGAGTATGGAATAAGAATGTCCTTTAGATAATCTGGTGAAGTTCCGTGTAAGCATTGATGTGTAATGAGAGCAGTTTTGTACTGAATTCTGTAGGTGACAGGAAGCCAATGAAGGTTATGGAGAATGGGCGTAATATGTTCAAATTTACGAACTCTCAACAAAATCCTTGCTGCACTGTTTTGAATATATTGAAGCTTCTGAAGGTTTTTGCCAGGGATTCCAATAAACAGGGAGTTGCAGTAGTCGAGCCTGGAGGAGACAAAAGCATGGACGAGCTTCTCAGCATCGGAAAAAGTTAGGGATGGGCGAAGTCTGGAAATGAAAAAGTGCAATAAATTGTACAAGTCCAGATGCTCTTACAGATCCAATAATTCTTAAAAAACCTTGTAAACTCTGTTATTGGCAACAATTTTAAAAAAAGGTTCCCTTAATAGTGTTTTCAGAAAACACCTACACAAAAAATCCCCCCAAAAACGAAATAAATAAATAAATAAAAAATCCACCCTGGTATCTGTCTGCTAGCCACATACAAAAATGACCTGTCAATAGAACGCACTGGCTGTAAGCTGTGCATACTAAATTTAAAATAAAACACAATTTTGTACATAAATAAGACACACCAGTGTTTGAACTGCACATGTCCACGATTCAAAATCAGAAACTGTACAGAGCCCCTGGCAGTATGTGCCGCTCTTGTTGTAATACAAGAATCAACCACCAGATGGCGTTTCATAGACTTTGCTTGCTTTCAGCACACATACAGTTTGTGTGATTCCATACCATACCATTTTACAGTATTTACAGAGCACTTAAAACAGCAACAAGGCCAACCAAAGTGCTGTATAAACAGACAAAAAACAGGGAACACATAAGCAACATACAAAATGAAGTAAAAACAGAATACTGTATAGACATAAAAATGTTGCAGATGACAAATATAATACCGTAACTAACCTGTGTGAAACAAACAGGTTCAAACACAGATCATCTGGTTTTGAAAGCTACGGAATAGTAGTGGGTTTTTAAATGGGATTTGAAAACCAAGAGGGAGGGGGCCTGTCTGACGAGCAGAGGTAACTCGTTCCAAAGTCTTGGGCCTGCTACAGAGAAGGCCCTGTCACCTCTGCACTTAAAACTAGTTCCTGGAACTGTGAGGAGCAACTGGTCCGCTGACCTCCGAGAACGTGGTGGGACACATGGCTGTAGCAAATCAGAGAGATGAGGCGAGACTGTTCAGCGATTTGTAGACATACAGGAGTATTTTGAGCTGGATTCGAAGGTGAACCGGTAGCCATTGCAGGGAGAACAAGATTGGTGTATTGTGCTCTCTTTTGCCTTTTTTTTTCTTTCAGCTTCTCCCTTCATCAGGGGTCACCACAGCAAACTAGTCACACAAAGACTTGGCAGTTGTTTTTACACCGGATGCCCTTCCTGACACAACCACAGACCACCGAGTTACCACAGCCCTCTGTGTGGAGCAGAGAGCTGCTATCTAGGGTTCCCGGGGGAGCAGATGGTGTGGGTTAAGGGCCTTGCTCAAGGGCCCAGGGTGGGGCAAATGAGGGTGGAGACAGGTGTGACTGTTTCACTTATCCCACCCACACTTTTTGATGTTGTCGTTACCGAGGCTTAAACCGACGATCTTCCGATCACAAGCTCACCTTCTTAACCTATGCGCCACCACTCCCACTTGCTCTCTTTTGCCTGTACTGGTTAAAAATCGGGCTGCTGCATTCTGGAGCAGTTGTAGTCATGCAATGGTGGCCTGACTGATACCAAACAGGAGTGAATTGCAGTAATCAAGCCTAGATGTAATAAATGCCTGTCTCCAGGTTATTTTTGGATAATATGGGCTTCAGCTTAGACTGTCGCCTCAGCAGAAAAAAACAGGATTTAATAATAATGTTTACATGACTGTTGAGTTTCATTATCACTCCCAGATTTGTGACTCTTTGTTTTACTGACAGGGCTAGAGCAGAAAGGCCAATGCAGTGGTTCTTGATTGTGTCATTGGGACGGAACAACATGACTTCAGGCTTCTTGTAATTGATTTTTTTTTAAAGCCATCCAGTCCCTGATGTCAGCCAGGCAGTCAAACAGAGGTTGACTGCAGCATGTACCATTGTGTCTTAGGGGGAAGTAAATTTGACAGTCATTGGCACAGAAGTGAAAAGGTATGTTGTGTTTCCGGAAAAGAGCACCAAGTGGCAGCAGGTATAAAGAGTACAGTATAGGAGAGGACCCAGGATGGAACCCTGTGGAACCCCCCATTTAAGCGGTGCCACGGCAGAACTAAAATCTTTGATGCAAACATAAAATAATCTGTCAACGAGGTAGGATCTGAACCAATTGAGGGCAAACCCTGTGATGTCCACCCACTGCTCCAACCTAGCAATGAGGATCTCATGGTCAATGGTGTCAAAAGTGGATGCAAGGTCCAATAGGACAAGTAGCACAGAATCACCAGTATCTGTAGATAAGAAGATGTCATTAAAAACCTTCAGAAGGGCAGTTTCAGTGCTGTGGAGAGGTTTAAAGCCAGATTGGAATTACCCAAGGATATGTGTGATCCTCCAGGAAGCACTTCAACTGGGACTCAACTATTTTTTCCAGAAATTTAGAAACAAATGGGAGTCTGGAGACAGGCCTGAAGTGGGATATGACTGAGGGGTCAAGGTTTTTTTTTCCAGGAGAGGTTGAACAGCAGCATGTTCAAAGGTTTTTGGCACCATGCCAGTAGATAAGCTGCTATTCACAATAACAAGAGTGTAAGGACTTCGAGTAGGAAAAAAAATCATTTTTTTATTTTATTTTATAAATTGATTCATTTCAAATTTAAAAGAACACAAAAAAACTATTTACAACACCACACAAGTAAAAAAAAAACAGTTCATGAAATGAAAGGAAGCAAAAGAAGATAAAATGGTATTATGTCTGCCCCTTCTTTAACAAAATTAACTCAAACAATCAATTCAAACAAAAGTAATCCACAAAAGAAAAACACTACGTAATAAATAACTCATCATATTTTACCATACATAAATTTTGATACAAACCAATTTATACATATTTTTCCAGAAACCTAATTTTATTCATTTTCTTAAACAAAGTCATTGTTTTTACAAGTTTAATACCATTTTATCAACCATTCCATAGACCTATTCCATAAATTAAAGTAGACCTACTCCTTAAACTAGTTCTATGCTGTGGCATAACAAAAATATATGTACCCTTAAGATTGTAAGTGGTAGCCGAGGGGGGACTACATCAAAGGGGGAACCAGATGGTTTCAGGTTGCACATGACCTGCTCTAGAGAAGACAGAGAGATTGGTTCAAAATGATCAAATGCAGCAACAGATTGAGATGGGATGGATGGATCATGAGTTGGAAGAGAAATGAGAGCCAGGGTGGTCGCAATTTTTTCTAAAAATAAATGTAGGAAGTTCTCACATAGCTCAATCAAGGCTTCCAGAGGTGATGGTTCAGTGCGGTGGAGAACACAGTTTAGGGTAGAGAAAATAACTTGTGGATTGTGAGAGTTTGAGACAATGATCTCAGAATAGTATTGAGATTTATCAGTTTTTACTGCTTTCTGATAACGGTGCCAACTCTCTTTTAGTATTTGAAAAGAGACCTGCAGCCTGTCTTTCCTCCATTTGCGCTCCGCCCTCCTACACTACTGCCTATCGGCCTTGGTGACATCATTCAGCCATGGTTCTGCTCTGAGTTTTGATTTTCTACTTTTAACAGGAGCAACATGATCCAGAGCCTTTAAACAAAAAGAGTTGAACTGGGATAATAATAATAATAATAATTAATTCAATTTATAACGCACTTTTCATTACTGAAAATCTCAAAGTGCTACACATATATTGAATGCTACACACATTCATAAACCGGTGGCGGCAGACTACCATGCAAGGTGCTTTCCAGTCCTACCGGGAGCAACTCAGGGTTAAGTGTCTTGCCCAAGGACACAACGACACATGGTGCGGGTCCCGGGAGTCGAACCGCCAACTTTCCGATCGGGAGACGACTGCCATTACCACTACACCACGGCCGATGTCAGCTCCTCAGTGGTGGAGAGAAACACCGGGGGCTGAATTATCATTTCAGAGTTGTAAACATCTGTGAAGCGTGTGGCAGTGAAGTGGTTAATGGCCCGGCTGCGACATGCAAGAACGCACGGGTTAGGAGTTAAGGCCCCTGCAGAGCTCTGCGTACGGCCGTACGCTGCTCTACGCCGTTCGTACGCAGAGGCACAAGGATAGCCCCGCAGAGCATGTACGCGGAAAGCTCAAATTTTACGACCGCGAACGCAAGTGTGTTGTCGCACAATAAACTGCCCGGCGCCGGACTGTTTTGTATGCGACACAAATATATTAAGTTCCCCTTCTTCATCCCTGATCTTGCCTTTTCTTTTGTTGTTTTGCCAAAATGCAAGTGATCGCTTCCTTCTTCGTTGAATCCATGACTGAAATGATGAGGAAATGAACAAATTTGTCACGAGCGAATTAAACTCAGGTCCAGCAGGAGGTTCTGCAGATTTCCTGGTGTAATGGTCTGATGTGTGGGCTGCAGGACCAGCGCTCCCTGTTTTTATTTTATTTTTAAGAACTTTTTATTAATATATAAACACAGAACACCGCACAGCTGCGGCTGCCAGTTTGCGCCTTTTTTTCCCCAACTGACCTGTCAATCAATTCAGTAGGCGTGTCAGCAAATGACCAATCAGCGACCTCAGTTTGTCCCATAGGTAAACGCTCTGCCCTGCAGCTGCTCAAATGATGTCAAGAATTTGGTGCGAAAACGCGAGAAAGAACCCGAGAATTAACGCGAGAACGAACGCTGAGCTGTGCGGGTGAACTGCCTGAGCATAGTACGTAGGCTACGCGCACACGGACACGCGTATGGCCATACGCTGAGCTATGGGGGAGCCTTTAGATGGGGGAGGGTGAACTCAAACAGGACTGGCATGTCATCACAGGACCTCATGATGCTTCGTTCTTTACCGGAAATGGATTACAGTAAATAACCATTCAACCTACAGAATGAACACAAATACTGTACTATCTAAGTATAACACATTACATGCAGTCACTGGACAGAACAGTGCTAAGCATCCAAAATCCCTATCGAGGTCATGTGACTGGGTGTCACATAGTACTGGTAATAGTACTAGTAAAGTACCGTAAATATTCATTACATTTCTACCATTGATTTTTATTCTTAAACCAAAGAGCTTTATTCCAAAGAGCTCTACAGTGACTGGTTTGAATGACTATCGGCCAGTAGCCCTCACCTCAATAGTCGCTAAGTGCTTTGAAAAAAATGGTCATGACCCACATCAAAGCTAATATCAAAGTCAACGAGGACCCTCATCAGTATGCATGCCGTGAGAATTGATCAGCAGAAGATGCCATCTTCTCTGTGGTCCACATTGCTCTTACCCACTTGGAACAGAAGGACTATATGTCCGTTTGCTCTTTTTGGACTTGTTATTTGCCTTCAACACCATGATCCCCCAGACTCTGATGAACAAGAAGGTTGAAGATTATAATTGTTTAATCTGATTGTTCGAAAAATGGGGCAGATATAATAAGATTTATTCTTCTTGCTGCTACCTTTCATTTTTTTATATTTTGTACATTATCATTTATGAGATTGTCTTGTATTGTTTCTTTTGTAAAAAAAATGAACACATTTAATAAACATAAACATAAACTTAAACAAACTATTCACACTAGGACTAAAGGCCTTGTTATACTCGGCAAGACGACCTGTCGGATGTCTTTTACCCCCCGTTGAGTGAGCAAACATTGCGCAACTTTTGGCCGCACTCCCGCTGTGATCCCCCGGTGACAGCGCGTCGTGTACATAGCCCCCAAGCAGAACTCCGAGAAGCCGACGATGCGGCTCGCAGCGTGTGATTGGTTCAAAGTTTGTGGGCGTTTTTTGTTTTTGCTTTGACAGACACATGGATAGTTTTGAAGAGAACTTGTCTGTGTGTGCGCGCGCACGCAAACCGTGCGCCTCAGCACACTTTGCGCATTGCACCCAACACACACACACACACACACAACAATACATATATATATATATATATATATATATATATATATATATATATATATATATATATATATATATATATATATATATATATATATATATATATATAAATATATATATATATATTTACGCGCGCACACACAAAGCATGCGCGCCTGCATGCACCCTTTAAAAGAAAGCAAACTCCGCTGTTATACAACAAGCCGTGGTGGTCTAGTGGTTAACACGTTGCGCTGCAACACCAAAGGACGTGAGTTCGAATCATAGTTGAGTTTTTTTTTTTTATGATTTGGTTGACTATAATATTCTTTTATTATTGTTCAAAGCTCAGAATTTATGGTTTTGTGTGAGAAATCATTTAATATCTTATATATTTTTTTATATATGTGATTGCTATTTGAATTGATTGTTAATTTTGTTTGAAGAAGGGGCAGAAATAATGAGATTTTTTTCTTCTTCTGCCTCCTTTCATTTCATGTATTGTTTTGTTTTATAATGTGGTTTTGTAAATAATTTTCTTGTGTTTTTACAATTTGAAATGAATAAATTCAATAAAAAAAATAAAAAAAGTTGGAAGAGGGAGGGAAGAGGGAGGGATTTATTATAATTTATCCCCCACGTCTTGCCAAGTATAAACACTCAATGCGGTCGGTGACACACGTCAGCGCTGGGTTCACTCAACGGGGGGTAAAAGACGTGAGACACTAGTATAAACCCAGCTTAAGTCCCTCTCTATGCAACTGGGTACTAGACTTCTTAACCAACAGACCACAGTCTGTGAGGATCCAAAACTTCTTCTCCTCCACACAACCCTCAGCACTGGCTCCCCCCAGGGCTGTGTGTTGAGCCCCCTCTTCACTCTGCTAAAGCTAGATTCATACTCGACGCGTCGCGCAGCGCGCGAGGGTGCGCGCTCCAAAAGTGACGCAATTTCACAGTCCCCGCCCCTGCGCGTTGGCCCCGCGCGTGGGATTAGCGCGTGTCGTGCACCTCTGAATTTTTGAAACTCCGCAAGCCTCTGCGCGCGCGGTGGGCGCTACGATTTGATTGACAGGTCCTCACCGACAGCCTTCACCCTCTTCACGCCGGAGCCTGCAGCTGTTTGCGCCGCTGTGGTCGTGGAGACGGAGTCGCGACGCATGGAGGAATGTTTTGTGACACAAATGTATAAATTCTCCTTCATTCCTGATCTGGAGTCGGACTTTTCTTTTGTTTTTTCGCCAAAAGTCACGTGATCGCTTTCTCCTCCGCTGACTCCATGCATTAAAACCGCAAATAAAGACAACAGTTCAGCACGCGAGCGGAAAAGCTATTTGTTTTTGTTGTGTGATTTCAAACAGTTCTTCTTCTACGGTAGATTTCTTCTTCTACACTTTTCTTGCAACATATGCACAGGTTTTAGAGGGTACTGCCTCCTGCTGGTCCGTAAAAGAACAGCACTTTGCCATGCGCCGCCGTGCGACAACTATAAACACAGAGGCGACACTGTAAACGCATTTTGCCGCACGGCTTGAGTGCACGCGCGGCGCGCGCGCTCCAGCCTGCGGACCAAAGCGAAAGTCTAACTCAGCCTT
>JBBPBX010039721.1:0-15165 GCA_038048925.1 Garcialebias charrua
TATATGACATACCTAAAACGTTCAATGAAGCTATGATGTCACCAAACTCAAAAGAATGGACAGCGGCGATGGATGAGGAAATAAACTCACTAAAAGAAAATAACACTTTTACCCTAACAACTTTGCCAGAAGATAAGAAAGCAGTAGGGGGTCGATGGGTATATGTGAAGAAAAATAATGGTGATGGTCAAGAAAAGTACAAAGCACGATATGTTGCCAAAGGTTATAATCAAAATTATGGAATAGACTATGAAGAAACTTTTTCTCCAACAGCCAATATGACAAGTATTAGAGTTTTGATGCAATGTGCCATCCATGAAAATCTTATACTACATCAAATGGACGTAAAAACTGCATACCTACATGCACCAATAGATTTTGAAGTCTATGTAGAGCAACCTGAAGGATATGAAATAAAAGGAAAATCAAATGAGAAACTGGTTTATAAACTAGAAAAATCACTCTATGGCTTAAAACAGTCAGGCAGAAATTGGAACAGGACAATACAGGACTACTTAAAGGGGACCAAATGTAGGATATATAATTTTTTGTGGTTTATCTGTGGGCTATCGAGACCATTTTCAGTCAATTTTATACACAAAATAATGCTTAGATAATAAAATATCCCCTTTCTAATTCTGCCAAATTTCACTTCCGTTCTAAACGACCGGTTTATGAATAATGAGGTCTGAAAGCCACGCCCTACAAAGACCTATTTACATTAACTACGCCCTCTGCAACAGCCAGTATCTCTAATATGTTGTTATTTTAAAATTAGCTCTTTTTTATTACTCATTTGACTTACTGTTAGTGCTAGTAGCTTAAGATAACTTACCAAAAGCCCTCTGCGCGCGCCGCCATTTGCAGCTCCTTTTTTTAGCATTAGCACACCTTCGAGGCTAATGATAGCTTTTCCTCCTCCGAGCGGGCGGTGTTAGCTCCGCTCGTTGCATGCGGCGCTTTTGGGAGCGATCACTGCTTCAGTCCACACACAAAGTTCACAGAATGTCTCCAGTTAATTTATCCGCATGAGGCAACCTTTGACCGGACCCCCGGACCTCAAAAGTCAGTAGCTCCCAACAACTCCCGCACGCAGATGGTGTCTTCGCCGGCGGTCTGCAAAACAAAAGGCTTAAAAAAAAAAAAAAAGGGATGCCGCGACCGAGAGGCGAACCCGTGTCCTTCGGATGACGAGTCCGGTTCACTACCTCTGGGCCAACCGGGCAGTTATGCAAAAAGCAGTCTTTCATCGTATAAGAAATAATCACAACCACCTACATTTAGAACGCTGAAGTTTTGATTAGATTTTGATGAAGTGAAAGGTATTCTTAAAATAAATAAGTTGCTAATCTGAAAATATATCGATCAGTGGTGCTTGATGGTACAGACTGTCGCCCCGCGAGAGTGTGCACAGTTTTCTGCCGGCTGCGCGTTGGGAGCGATATTACACTAAAAATTGAACTAAAACGTAAAAATAACAATTATAAAGTATTATTATGTCGATGTATATATCTAGTCTCACCCCGATTTCTCCGAAACAAAAGGCTTTAAAAAAAAGGGGGGGAAAAAAGATGCCATTGACAGGATGCGATCTCCGCTCTCCTGCGTGGCGCTCAAGTGTCGTAACCGCTCAACCAAACTGACAGTTGTGCAAAAGTAGTCCTTCATCATATAAGAAACAAGTCCAAACCGCGAGAGTGTGTGTGCACAGTTTCAACGAGACAGAGTTCATTCAAACAAGGTAATAAAACATTCTGGTTTTACTCGAGATGTGCTGCATGGCTGGAGCAGGGCAAACCCCTAGCCCCCCGGGGGCTAAATAAATGAATAAATGACCGCCAGGTCAGCTCCTAAACCGCTAGGCAACCGTGACATCTTTTATACTCAAGTGGGTGGAGCATCACCAGGGGTTGCTAGGTGAGGGGCTGGACTCAGGTTTGAGGTGATTGGCTACGGTTTGTGACGTCACAAACCGCAGGAAGTGTGAAACGAACCGTTTTTAATCACAGACAAATAAATCTACTTAGAGTAAATAAACCACTGGGTGCATTTTTTTGGCACAAGGACTGTTTTTTTATGAAGTAAATACCCAAAGTTGAGTTAAAAAAACATTAAAAAGTGAATTTTGCATGTGTGGTCCCCTTTAACAACTTCTGGTTTTAGCAACACATTTTGCTTAAAGCTGCAGTCTGTAAGTTTCTGTAGAACGCAGGACTTAGAAAAATGTTCAACAGGGAAAGCATTCTGGTCCCTCCCCCTTGCTCCGCCTCCACTGCATGTCCTGTCACAGCCGTTGCGATATTCTGTGTTTATATGTTAATAAAACGTTCTAAAAAAATAAAATAAAAACATGGAGCGCTGGTCCAGCACACCAGAACACCAGGAAATCTGCAGAGCCTCGCGCAGCCACGTTGAACCCAAGTTTAATTAGCTCGTGACAAATTCATTCATTTCCTCATTATTTCAGTCATGGAGTCAGCGGAGGAGGAAGCGATCACTTGACTTTTGGCAAAAAAACAAAAAAAGTCCAGATCAGGGATGAAAAAGGGGAATTTAATACATTTGTGTCACATACAAAACAGTTTTGCATCGCTTTGCAATCCTTTGAACGAGAACGTGCGCGGCCGCTGGGGCTGGGACAGGCGTGGGCGTGGGTTAGGAGCGTGAGAAGTGAGAAGCTCTGTTTTTATTGGCTGGTTAAAAACTCTGTTTTTATTGGCTGGTTAACGGCGGGTCACTGTGGGTTTTTAGAAATGCTTTTAGTAACACCTGGAGAAGGAAGGGGACTATAGTTTTTTTCAGAGATTACTTGTCTAACATCAGTCTGTCAGGAGATAGTGACAGAGTGAAGAAACATGTTAAAAATGTATTTTTAGACAACTTACAGACTGCAGCTTTAACAGTCCAAATATCAGCCAAGTGTCAACACATCATCCTGATGCACGCTCAATAATCCTGGTAGAAAAATCTAACAAAAATAAACTCAGGTCCTCTGGATGGATTCTTCTTGTTGAAACGTTGTCTTTTATCCAAAAGACTGATTGTCTCTCTCAGACTGATGAAGTCTTTTGGTTAAAAGACAAAACATTTCAACAAGAAGAATTCGTCCAGAGGATCTGAGTTTACTTTTAGACAAGTGTCATCAAGTTTATTCCTTTTCTTCTGTAATCTGAACTGAAAAGATCAGCTGCAAATGTTACATTCTGGGTTTTGCAGGGACTTTTTTCAATGAAGGTGACAGTAAAATGCTAATAGTACGGTATTAGGAACTGTGCTGCACTTACTGCATATAGGTGGGACATCATCCAAGCAATCTATCCATCCATCCATTTTCGTCTGCTTATCCGGGGTCGGGTCGCGGGGGTAGCAGCCTAAGTAGGGAGGCCCAGACTTCCCTCTCCCCAGCCACTTGGAGCAGCTCCTCTGGGGGGAATCCCAAGGCGTTCCCAGGCCAGCCGAGAAACATAGTCCCTCCAGCGTGTCCTGGTCCCGGATGACCTGAGCTTCTCACCCTATCTCTAAGGGAGAGTCCAGACACCCTGCGGAGAAAACTCATTTCAGCCGCTTGTATCCGAGATCTCGTTCTTTCGGTCACAACCCAAAGCTCATGACCATAGATGAGGGTGGGAACGTAGATCGATCGGTAAATTGAGAGCTTTGCCTTTTGACTCAGCTCTCTCTTCACCACGACAGACCGGTACAGCGCCCGCTTCACTGCGGATGCTGCACCTATCCGCCTATCGATCTCACGCTCCAGTTTTCCCTCATTCGTGAACAAGACCCCGAGATACTTAAAGGTGAAGTCTGCAGTTTCTGTAGAACATCAGCACTTAGAAAAAATTCAACAAGCAAAGCATTCTGATCCCTCCCCCTCAGAGCCATATATGGCTCTGCCCCCTTGTGGTCTGTTGAAATTCAAATTCAAGCTCTGTTTTTATTGGCTGATTCAAATTCAAGCTCGGTTTTTATTGGCTGGTTACAAACTTTGTTTTTATTGGCTGGAAAATGGCGGGTCACTTTTTCTTTTTAGAAATGCTTATTTACCACCTGGAGAAGCAAGGGGACAATATTTTTTTTAAAGTTTTTTTCAGAGATTACCTCTCTAACATCAATCTAGTGACAGAGTGAAGAAATATGTTAAAAATATATTGTTAGAAAAGTTACATATAGCAGCTTTAAACTCCTCCACTTGGGGCAGGACCTCCTCCCCGACCCGGAGAGGGCATGCTACCCTTTTCCGGCTCAAGACCATGGCCTCGGATTTGGAGGAACTGATCCTCATCCCGGCCGCATCACACTCGGCTGCAAACCGCTCCAGCGAAAGCTGTAGATCACGATCTGATGAAGCCAACAGGACCACATCATCTGCAAAAAACAGAGAAGCGATTCTAAGGCCACCAAAACGGATCCTCTCAACACCTTGGCTGCGCCTAGAAATTCTGTCCATAAAAGTTATGAACAGAATCGGTGACAAAGGGCAACCTTGGCGGAGTCCAACTCTCACTGGAAACGAGCCTGACTTACTGCCGGCAATGCGGACCAAGCTCTGACACCGGTCGTACAGGGACCTAACAGCCCGTATCAAAGGGCCTGGTACCCCATACTCCCGGAGTACCCCCCAAGCAATCTATTCTGAACTAAAAAGTCTGCAACTTTATGTAACATTACATTTGAACTGGATATTCAAAATAAAAAAAACTTATCTGTAAGGACATTTATAACAGCATATAACAATAAAATACCTGCATTTTGTGTAGTGGCAGGGGAATCGGACTTGGGATCCGAAGGACCCAGGTTCGAACCCCGGCCACGGCACACCTTGGGGTGTCTATGAGTGCACATCTATTTTCCCCAGCTCCCCGGGCGCTGACTACGGCTGCTCACTGCACCACCTGGTGGTGGTTGGGTTAAATGCAGAGACCAATTTCGTCTGTCAAGTATGGGAAACATACACAGATGACAAAAATGTGACATTTATTTTTTATTTTTTATTTTATCTAGTTTTCCTGGCAGAAATCCATCAAAACTTTAAGGTAAAGAATCAGATCATCATTGGAGTTTGTCCCACACAGATGACCACTTTGTCCCATAATATGCTGAGATCTGGTCAGCCTAATAGTCTCCACTTATAAATCTGTTGTCACATAATAAACAAACCTGCATCAGTGGTAGATTCACTTGGGT
This sequence comes from Garcialebias charrua, assembly GCA_038048925.1. Classification (NCBI taxonomy): domain Eukaryota; kingdom Metazoa; phylum Chordata; class Actinopteri; order Cyprinodontiformes; family Rivulidae; genus Garcialebias; species Garcialebias charrua. The sequence continues at coordinate 5,185 of JBBPBX010039721.1, forward strand.
CCTGATCAGAGTACCGGTAATTAGAAATATTGCCTTACTAAATCAATAACAGTGCTGTCCAGACTTTCCTCCTCTATGGTTATATCTACAATAACTAGCTGAAGCACAAAAGTTTCCTTTTTCAGAGTGTCTGTCAAATAAAGTAGAAAAAACTGGTTTGGTTTATGGTAAAACTTTGTTGTGAGAAAACTAGTTAGGGGGACTTGCAGAGTGTGTGTTTCATGAGCGTCAGGGTTCTCAGCATCTCTTTTATTCAGGAGTTGTTCTCTTACTGCCATGTCAACTATAACGACCCTGATTGTCCAACATGTAGAAAGATGAGACTGTCTGCTGTTTCCATGATTTGCCTTTAGGTTTTTCACAGTCTGCATGTATTCAGCTCCCTGATATGTATGAGCTTTTTAACCCATTTATGGGATTGTTTTTGATTAAATACAGTTTTTTGTGTGATATTTGTCATTTTTTCATTTGTTAGCCTGTCTTGGTACATGATGCACTCATTACCCTAACATCTGTCCAGGAAAGAGATACAGTATTGGGATGTTTCAAGACATCAAAGTTCATGCTCAATCAATCATCCTGGTACAAAACCCAGTAATGGTCAGTCAGGTCATCTGGACAGTTTAATTTTTGTGGTAAGACGTTTTGCCCTCTATCTAGAGGGCTTTGTCAGGGTTGAGGAGTCCCATCTAAACTTTTCCCCACTAAGCAGTACACTCCTTTAGTGGACCAAACGGTTTGTTAGTGATGAGATGGTTTCTGGGGGCTGTCCTGTCCCCCATCGACTCCTCACAGGCAGCCACAGCCAAAGTGGTTCAAAATATCAAAGCTCTCCAGATAGAGGGTGAAATGTCAAAAGAAACTGTCCAGATGAGCTGATTGACCATTATTGGATCAGGACGTTTGTTACAAATGATCACAGGCTGTTGGTTTAAATGTAACAGAACTGGATAATACTTTGATTTTCCATTTTTGATCAGTCTGAGTAAAACAACAACTTCTGTGATTGTTAGCTTGGATATTTTTTTTCTTCATATTTTTATTCTGAATTAGCTCAAAATCTGGTGAATTAAGTTTTGTATGTCCTGTATAATAGCACTATAAGCATATACAATATAAACATACAGTATGTAGACTTTTGTGTAAAACGTACTGTGAGCCTCTGTGCCACAAAAGAACCCAAACCGTGCTCTTTAGTTTACTGGTCTAGGTGGTTTCTCTAGAAGTCTTCCATAAGAGTTTGACATATCAGTCTTAAAAGTAATTTAATAATTGTTTAAGTAATATAAACTTGCACTTTTTCAACAGTTTGCACTTTAATGATTTCTACATAATTTACCTTGGATTTCATTTACAACTGTAAACAACCTGGAGCCCTTCAAACACAGAGTCCTGTTATCCATGGACAACAAATGTGTAATAGCATCTGTAGATGTATCCACTGCTTGCTCTCTCTTCAGAAGCCGTTTTCGCACTTTCGATTTAAAAAAAAAGGAGTTTGTGTTTTTTTTTTTGTCCAATAAAAGACAAACGTAAAATAAGTTGAACCAGGTGAGAATCGAGCCCGAGTCAAGATAAAGTTTAGAGCGGAAAGCCGACGCTCTTCCAGTGAGCCACCGAGGTGTATTACTTTTTCCAGGAGTCCACTTTTCCTATAAAGGAATCGCCCCTCGTAAAATCCTGGCTACGCCCATGACTAATAATAATCTCTGCACAATGTGAAATGAGCGGGTGCGAGCCAGGCTGGGCTCTGGGACGAGTTGGGCCGGGGAGGGCTGTGCAGTGCGAAAACGGCTATACTGTGGGTCTGTTGCTTCTTCCAGTGACACTTTGGATCATTTGTGTACCGTTGGTCTCTATTTGCTGCTGATTGCGTTTCCTCCTGGTGTGCATCCATTGTTTGTACTGCAGGATTTTTTTTTTCAAATGTTAGAACAAATTCAATATTTTTTTCGTCTTTAGCAGAAGAGGTATTCTTGCACATTTTACAAAATATAGTGCTTTACTGTTGACCAGCCCTCGTGGAGACAAACCACTTCCTGATGCAGTTCACAGTTTTAGGGATCAACACATCTGCAGAGAGTAACACATTATTCTTACTTCCAGTCACGTTTGATACCCGACTAATTGTTGGAATATTTGTGGAAGTTAAATACAGTACTGTAATTGTTATACTTCTGATATAAAAAAAACTTAATCTCTCAAAAAGTTCTACCAGTGTTATTGTGAACAACGTGCACAGGCTAATGTCCATTTTTTATTGTTTCTCTTTAAATTTCCTCAAGTTAAAACTTGTGTTTACCATGGTTGAAAATGTATTTTTTGTGGTTAGCAAATTAGTTTTTGCTGTTTTCTTCAAAGGAATTATGGTAAAAAAAATTCAATGGCCTGTGGAAGAGGTGGTGCAGGAAAAGAAAACATCTCAGCAGCTGGACCTGAGCTTCATGTGAACCTCCAAGATGATGTTTCAGTGGAAACTGAGAATGATCCTTTGGGGGAAACACAAACTCAGTCACCCTCACCAATGCCAAAGGTAACAGCAATCGTTTGTAAGATTAAATAAAATTCCTGTTTTTATGTGATCCTACCAACATAATGATTGTTAATTCTGTTTTTATTTTTATTTTTTTATTTTTGGGGTCATCTAGGAAGAAGAAGCATTAACTAAAGAAGTTGTGACTGAAACAAAAAGGGAAACAATCAAATCACAAGAAACATCAAGACTAGGTATAAACATTTCCTTGACATCACCAAAACTCATTTCACAACTACAAAAGTTTCCCGTAGTGGTGCTAAAGCCTGTAGTTGTACCTAAAGGTGTCCAGCAGCGTGACAAACTGCTGCATGAACATGAGTCCTCCGATTTGAGTGCGGCAGAGCCAAAGGTAACAGCAATCGTTTGTAAGATTAAATAAAATTCCTGTTTTTGTGTGATCCTACTCATAATGATTGCTAATCCTGTTTTTTGTTTTGTTTGTTTTTTTGGATCATCTAGGAAGTAGAAGCATTTACTAAAGAAGTTGTGACTGAAACAAAAAGGGAAACAATCAAATCACAAGAAACATCAAGCCTAGGTATAAAATTATCCTTGACATCATCAAAACTCATTTCACAACTACAAAAATGTCCCGTTGTGGTTCTAAAGCCTGTAGTTGTACCTAAAGGTGTCCAGCAGTGTGACGAACGAACTACTGCATGAACAAGAGTTCTCCGATTTGAGTTTGGCAGATTCATACGAGGTCCCCTTTCTATAAAAAGGAAACTGTCCAGATGACCCGACTGAGAATTATTGGATAGTTGGAGTAGTTTCATGAAGCGTGGCGTCATCGCCATGATGCGCGCGCATGAACGTAACCGGAAATCAAGTTCGTTTAACTTCCTAAAAGTGATGCTAACGCTGGCTACATGTTGTTTTAAAGCAGAAATGGCGCGTTGTTGCGTGATTAGCTGTGAAAATCATCATCGTTACTCCAGTAGCGCACGGCTCTTCAGAATCCCGTGTGGAACTCGACCTTTTCACGTCAGCCGGAGGCGTTTGTGGGTGAAAGCAATCCGCCAAGCTAACGGCAACAAGGGGAAGCTCACGAGAAACAATCAGATTTGCAGCGCTCATTTTGTCTCAGGTTGTTTCGGTTTGCATCTGGAAGTTTCTCATTAAACCATTAGCTTTTTAAGACGGATGATAAGTACGTAAATGATGGGGGGGTTCCTGGTAATGGCGACCTGCTGAGAGGACGTGCTCACTTCGGCTCCGCTACCTTTCTGCAAACTCCTGAATAATACTGGATATAAGTGACACTGAACGACATCAAATAACGGCCGTGATGCCTATCTCACAAAGGAAGGCCAGTAAAAACACCAGCAAGTCAACCCAGTCGACATTATCCAACTTTACAACTAAGGTGAGCACTGAAGCTAGCTGCGACAACAGCGAAGTTAATACCGTCACACGCGAAACCATGGAGGAGGAACTCGGCGAATCCAGTGGGAAAGAGAAAATGATTGAAGCTGGTTCAGAGGCAATACAGCACTGGGTGCAATTGCGAATTTAAAATCCGATTTCTCCGCCAGACTAGACTATTCTGACAGCAATAGAGAGTGTGAAAAAAGAAGTTAATGAGTGCACCGAGCGGGTCGGGGAGGCGAAGGTTCGGATATCTGCAGCAGAAGATAACATCACTAATATGCAAGCCAGAGTCCAGGCTCTTGAAAATAAAAACAAAGATCTCGAAGAGAAAGTATTGGACATGGAGACCAGAACGCGATGGTCTAACCTGAGGCTGGTAAATCTTCCCGAAGATGCGGAGGGAGAAGACGCCTGCGGCTTCCTGGAGAAATGGCTGCCAGAGGCTCTGAATCTGGCCCAGCTGCGTGCTGCTCTGACACTGGAGAGAGCGCACCGTGTCGGGCGGAAAAGTACATCAAACACCGCTGCACCAAGGACTCTTCTCATGAAATTCTTAAACTACAAGGATAAAGTGACTGTGATAAGAGCCGCCAGGACAAAGAGACAGATCCTATCCAAGAACTGCCCGGTGAGATTTTATGAAGACCTCGCATCCAGTGTGCACAAAAAACAGAGTTTGATGATGTGAAACAACTTTCTTTAGTTTTAGCAGGTCGCTTTCGTAAATGAGCCCATGAGGTTCAAAAGATTTACCTGACTAAATAAAGGTTGAATGAATGAATGAACAACTTCATGCCATGGGGATACGATGCGGCATGATTCCTCCCACTCGTCTGCTGGTGACACACAACGGTCAGTCTCGCATTTTTACTCAACCAGCTGAAGTAGAGAACTTTGTAAAGACTCTGAAAGCATAAAACAATACTGGGTGAGACCATTATGACATCTTTGGGTTGTAATGTTGACACTGGTGGGGATGGATGACTATAGAATCTAAGTTAAAATAGGACAAACAGCTTGTTTATTATATTTGATGTCTAAGGTTTGCTGGTCCAGAGACCTTTATCCAATATTAATATTAATAGTTTAATTCTCTGGACACATTTAGTAACAAATTTCTGATGTAGTGGGGCAGGGCAGTGGGGAGGAGTTTTTTTTTCAGACCCGGTCAGTTGATCCTCACTTTTGTGTGGAACAACCTTTAGCTGTTAGATGGGAACCAGTACATTAAGGGGGGGAGGGGATGGACAACAAAGGTCTAAGGTTAAAAGGGTTTATTGTTCAGGGTTCATTATTATGATGGATGTATTTTTTTAGCATCCAGATGTTTTTAGTTTCTGTATCATTAAATAATTTGAAAATAATGGGAAACCTATTCAATGTATGGTATGTCAGGTGGATTAAAAATTAAAATATCATCTTGGAACTGCAAGGGATTACAAAAATTGAAAAAAGTTACACAGGTAATAGGATTAAATCTATGCAATTTGATATTGTACTACTTCAGGAAACTCATCTGTTATCTGGTCAGGAGGTGAAGGTTGGAAGGAGGTGGCAGGGTCGTATATATTCAGCACCCTTTAATTCTCAGGCAAGAGAGGTTATGATCATGATTCATAAATCCATACTATTTCATGTGACAAGGGTTATTAAAGACAGAACGGGGAGGTATATTATTTTACAGGGCACACTTATCTCAGAAAAAATAAATTTGATAAATATTTATGCTCCAAATATTGATGATCCAATTTTTTTTCAAAATCTCTTTCTTATGATCTCATCTCTACCTGGAAGTTATAGCAGGGGATTTTAACTGCACAATGAACTCAGAATTTGATAGAAGCTCAGGTATCGACAACTCTCATTCTAAAAGTAGACAAACAATTCAACATTTTATGAAGGAGCTCAATCTGAGGGATATTTGGAGAAATATGAATCCCAAGGGTTCAAAGTACAGTACCGTACTCTTGTTACTCAAGCACACATAAATCATATTCATGTATTGATTACTTTTTAATCTCCAATTTGGGCCACAAAATAAAGGAATGTGGCTATGAAAGCATATTAATATCTGACCATGCTCTAAATACACTAATATATGAAGACTTAAAACTTCAAAGAGACCCTCCTAGGTGGAGATTTAAACACAAATGGCTCCTTGACCCAGAATTTGTACTTTTTATAGATAATCACATCGACCTCTTTTTTGAAACTAACAAAAATGAAACACCACCTTCTACAAGGTGGAAAGCTTTCAAGGCTTATATAAGAGGTCAGATAATTAGCTTTACGAGTTACAAGGCAAAACAACAAAAAAACAAAAGAGTTAATGGCAGAGATTAAGTTGCTTGAGAAGGAATATTATCAAACACTGCACAAAATCCCATAGTAAACTCTTGCTACTACGAACAAAATATAACAAACTTTCTGCCTCTAGAGCAGCCTCACAAGTTTTGTGCCTTAAACAAACATTTTACGATCAGGGGGAAAAATATGGGAAAGTATTAGCCTGGCGCATCCGACAATTATAAAATGAGAAAAATATTATCTCGGTTGAAAATATTGAGGGACACTTTATTGTTGACCCTTTAGAAATCAATGAAACTTTTAAGGTATTTTTTGAAAATTTGCAGCTCAGACGTAACAAATAAGGAACAAGAGCAAAATGTTTTTCTAGACACCCTTCAGATGACCAATATATCAGATTTAATGAGCGTAGATCTTGATGTAGCAGTTACTAAGGAGGACATTTCTATAGCAATAGATCACTTGAAAATAGGTAAAACTCCAGGCCCAGATGGGCTGCCAACAGAATTTTATAAGAAATGTAAAGCTAAACTGCTAATTCCGCTATTTGATATGTACTTAGACTAATTTGAAAAGGGAATTCTTCCTATCTCACTAAGAGGAGCTTTGATAACTTTGCTGCCCTAACCTGGTAAACCCTGCAACAAATGTGAAAACCTAAGACCAATAAGCATTCTTAATGTGGACTTAAAGATTCTTTGTAAACTGTTGGCTTGAAGACTAGAGAGAATACTGCCTAATATAATTCCCTGTGACCAGAATGGGTTTATTGGAAATAGACAGGGATTCCACAATGTGAGACGAGTTCTGGATATTCTTTATCATTCGGAAGATGAAACAGACACTGCCTTACTATCCCTGGATGCCGAAAAGGCATTTGATAGAGTTGAATGGCCCTATTTATTTGAGATATTAAAGAGATTTGGTTGTGGAGACCATTTCTGTCGATGGCTTAAACTTCTATACAAAGAACCTTATGCTGAAATAGTAACAAATGGAAATGTATCAAAACCATTTAAAATCAAGCGAGGATGCAGGCAGGGGTGCCCCCTTTCCCCTTTATTGTTTATTCTAGCAATTGAACCATTTGCCATTGCGGTGCGATCTCATAAAAATATAACTGGCATAACAATAGGCCAAATGGAACACAGAATTGCCTTGTTTGCTGATGACATCGTTCTCTTTTTGAAAAAACTTTAAAATTCCATTCCAGCCTTGTTAGATTTAATAAGTACATTTGGTAGTATATCAGGATATAAAGTAAATAAAGACAAATCTTCATTAATGCTACTTAATTCAGAAGAAAGAAATAATGCCGGGAATCCTTTCCAATTAAAAAAGGTAGACTGTTTTACATATCTGGGGATTAGGATAGTACCTTATATAAGTCACATTGTCGAGGTTAATTATAAACCCATGGTAGAATCAATAACTGCATCTATAGATAGATGGAACCTTTTGCCCCTGTCAATTATAGCAAGAATTAATGTTCTTAAATCAAATATAATGCCCAAACTTCTGTATTTGTTTCAGAATATCCCATTTCCGCCTCCTTCCAATTTATTTTTTTAACTCTAAAGAATATTTTCACACGGTTTTTATGGAATAATAGACTACGCTTATTACTCCTGTACTTACCGTATGATAGAGGAGGACTCAAGTGCCCCAATCCACTTTGGTACTATTGGGCAGCTCAGCTGAGAACTGTGATGTACTATTTTACAGATGATTCCTCTCTACCTTGGATGGATATTGAGGGGTCTTCCGTTCCTCTCCCTGTACCTCAATACATATATTCAGCAAAAGTTAAAAATTTGAAGGAAAAAAAAAAGACAAGAAATCCTATAGTTAGAAATATGATTTCAGTTTGGTACCAGGTTAAGAAGTATTTAGGTGATTCATCCCCCTTGTCACACTTCAGTCCAATATGGGGTAATCAACTGTTCCGCCAGGCAGGGCAGACCCGGGTTTTAGGAAATTGGCTGAAAAGGGTTAAAAGACAATAGGAAACCATGGGGAGTCAGATGATGGGGTCCTGATGTCCTTTGAAGAGTTAACTGCCACATATGAAATTCCAAATAAACATTATTTTGAATACCTACAGGTGAGAAATTTTATTAGATCATCTCAAAATCAGTGCAAATTTTTTCCCCCACTGTCCACCTTGGAAATTGAAATGACAAAAAACCACTCCAGAAAAGGAATTATTTCCCAATTATACAGCATGTTAACAGACGGGTCCTCCGAAACATCTTTAAGGAAACTTAATGCATGGAGGGAAGACCTACAGGAGAATTTGCCAACTGAGGTCTGGGAAGAGATGTGTGCTAAAGCACAAACACAAACTACCAACACACGCCTGAGAGTACAGTATTTTCTGGTGTATAGGTCGTACCTGTGTATAGGTCGCATTGTCCAATTATCACCAAAAGATTGGAAAAATCCCAAGATAGGTCGCACTGGTGTATAGGTCGCACCTACGTTTAGCTCTGCTGCAAATGTCTGCCACAGGAGCGCACAGCAAGGCTTTTAAGAAGATTAACACTTAAAAACAATTATTTGTTTGATAAAAATTATAGCAAATATGTGTCTGAGCTGAACTTTTCCTTAATAAATGAACGTAATTGTGAAATGAGCTGGATTTAAAAAAAAATTTGCAGAAAGTGATAACAAGCCATATATAGGTCGCACCTGTGTATAGGTCGCAGGCCTTGAAAAAACACATAAAAAGGTGCGACCTGTACACCGGAAAATACGGGTATTGCAATATAAGTGGTTTATGAGGACGTATGTGACGCCAGAACAGCTTAACAAATACAATGGTGCCATTCCAGACTTCATGTGGGGAGGAAAGGGGAACTTTTTCCCATTGCATTTGGAAATGCAATAAAGTTCAACAATTTTGGAGGGAGATTAAACAAGCTCTAGAGATTATACTGGGTATAAAGGTAGAACTTGACCCTAAACTGTTCATTCTAGGTTTTTATCCTAATAGACATCATATGTCCAGGGAAATAATTAACGCCATGGATCTGTGCTTACTGCTTGCAAAGAGAGTCATAGCACTGACATGGAAGAGTACCAGTAGGCCACAGTTCAATGACTGGATTACAGTAATGAGCTGTCCACAACTTTACCAATGGAAAAAATTACTTACATTATAAAGGGGAAACAATCACTGTTTCAAAACATCTGGGGTCCCTTTATGAAATATACTGTATAGGGAGTGTGGATTCGAAGGTTGGGGAAGGAGAGGCGTAGTCGTTGGTGAACCTCTGCAGCGACATATCCTATTTTAAAACAATCATAAAATAATAAAAATAACTTTTCATCTTTGTATACTGGATTACCTCAGTTGTGCGAACTGCATATTTGAATTTATAATTATATTTTTGAAATCACGCACAATATTTAAATTAATTGGGTCGACCCTTGTAAAATGGAGAAACCTTTGTTGTTCTAAGTGTTGTTGGGGGTTTCTTTTGTTTTTTGGGTTTGGGGGGTATATGCATGTGTACATAGTTTGTATTCTTCTGGTTTGATATACAACTTATGTTTTTTCACTAAGCGTTGCTCCAATGTATCTCACAAATACCTGACTTGTGAAGGAAGTTAAGCTCAATGCTGGACAATATCAATGCTGGACAATAATTTATGTATTTTTGACATTTCCTTTGATGCAAGAGCACGCTTATCTTTGTATATCACTGGAAGTGTGTTTTTTATTTCTTTTTCTTTTTTACTTTTGAAAACTCAATAAAAATAAT
>JBBPBX010039721.1:15531-29739 GCA_038048925.1 Garcialebias charrua
AGCATCAGTCTCGGCCTCCTATACCAGCATAATTTAACTATCGGATTTTTCTAATCCAACCTGCAGAGATTTCCATTCCATGATGCACGTCTTTGTCTGCTGAATCGTCTCCACGTATGATTCCCTGCCGGCTGCTCTGCAAGTTGGCTTCGAACTATGGAATGGATTTCCTGAACAGAGGCGTGTTTCATAATTCCCAGAGTAATAAGACCTCCCTCACATTCAGGAAATCCATTTCATAGTTTGAAGCCAGCTAAAACGTGAGTAAATACATGAGGAATGAGAGCAGCACTGTGGTTAACGGCTAACCAACTTTTCATCGTAACATGTCCATCGTGTAGAAGTATTTCCCACTAAACACCACAAGACAGCAACATGCAATGTCTGCAGAACCGATGTACCAAGAAGAGAAAGCTCTGTTGCAACCTACAATACATCAAATTTAATAAACATTTGAAAAGCACCACATTAAAGAGCATGAGGATTGTTTAGCCAGGCACCACGGTAAAGTTAGTTTTGCATTGGATGTTGGAGCTCCCTTGCTTCAGCGGTGTGTTCCTCTCGTTTAGAGGTGTAACGGTACGCTAAAATCACATTTCGATTCGGTTCAATTACAAGGAGGGTTCGGTTCGGTTAATTTTTGGTATAAAAAAAAGACATAAAATGTGTATTTTGAAAATGTGTCAAGTAAACGATACGTTTGTATAAAAATAAATAAAAGCGACCCATTGATATTTTAAATAAATGGCATTCTTTACAATAAATAAACTATACTAACAATAATAAAAATCTTAATAAATACAATAACAGTCAGAACCAGAACAATAAGCAGTAACAGAACGTTTACAATCTAACAAATCAAGTTTTAAGTTTTTGTCCAAAAAGACCAACTTGTCCACATTTTCTGCTAAAAGCACAGATCTAGTTGCAGTGAATATCTCCAGCGGTGGGGAAAATCATATCTGTAACAACAGGTAGCAGCAGCGTGGCTGTATTTGTCCTCATTACCAACAACCTCTTCTTGGACCTGCTCCCCCAGGTGGGACAGGTGCCTGGAAAAGTTCAGAGTTCACTCATCACACACTTCTTAGCTGCAGGTGATCTGGTGGATTTCCCTGAAGAGGAATAAGTCAGCTGCTATCTCTGTCCCAGACTGGAAATAAAACACAAAGAGGTTTTTAAAAACAGAGTTAATATTATTATTTTAAATTAAATATTGCTCCACACAGAGGGCTGTGGTTGCTCGGTGGTCTGTGGTTGTGTCAGGAAGGGCATCCGGCGTAAAAACAACTACCAAAGGGAAAAAGCCGAAAGGAATTTTTTAAAAATAATAATAATAAAAGAACAATACCTCTTATTGAATGTTTGAGGTGGTTAAATCTCTTGGTCTTCATCATCGTCTTTATGGCTTTAATCTGGTACAGGGCTTGTTGACAATATCAGTTTTAGTTTTTCATAAAGTGCTGAACTTTTTGGCTGAAGTGTTGACGTGATGGATGTCGTTGCGAGGCTCAAGAACTTTAAAGCTGATGCATCAACAACATTCAGACGTAGATCCAGATCTTTAAAAACTTCTACAGCTTGTGTTATTGATCTGGACCGATCTGAATAACTTGATGAAGGTTGTTTAAATGCTGCTGTTCTGTGTTTGCAAGCTGCTTTTCTTATAGGAGATGTTCACATTTGGATGACGTCGTTTCAAGTCCGTTAACAAGTTAGACGTGTTGCTGCTGCAGAGCTGATCTTCATGAAACAACGTCCAAACACAGCTTTGGATTTGCGATCGTCTTTTAACAAGGAAGCCATATGTCATGATCCGCGCAGGGGCTGGATTCGCTGGACACCAGGGCTGGTTCTAGCTGGAATCTGGACCTACAGGCACGGAAGGAGGGACCCAAATTCAGGAGGACCAGATGGCTCGGAGAGACAAAAATGACAATTAGTGAACTGCACTGACATCCCACAGAATGAATTGCTGGTGGAACAGCAAAAACTTACCAGGCCCCGGTGGGGACCCCCGGTGCAGACAAAGCAGGTGCCCTCAGGAGAGCAGGAGGAGCACAACCACAGATCATGACACCATGGAAGGACAATGCTCAATTAACGTCATGTGCAAGAACTTGCCATTGCAGCCTCAGGAAACCAACTCCCTTCATGAGGAAATCACAGGGACTAAATACTAGTCACTAATGAGACAAGAGGAAGACACCTGTGGATAATTAAGAAGAGAAACAGGTGAGGAACAGGTGAAATCCTTACACCATAACGTTCCCAAACAGGAGACCGCACGAGATGCTAGAGGCTGCTAATGCTACGCGTGCTGCAAGATAATAGCGCCGTGCTGAAACTCGCCTAGGAATTTTAGTTCCGTGGCACATATATTCTGCCGTTAATAACATTTAATAAGTGAAAAAATAACCGAAACGGTACGCAGGTGGACCGAACCGAACGTGCCGTACCGAAACGGTTCGGTACACCCACGTGTACCGTTACATCCCTACTCTCGTTAAGTCCAAAGCAGGCTGTCTGAAATCCGTCAGCCGCGCTCATTCTGCCCATCTCGGAGGAGGAGCATACTGAGCGCGGCTGACTGAAATCAGATTGCCTGCTTCACAGCTAAATTGAATATTTGCGCAAATTTCCTTGACTGGATTGAAATGTTTTCAGAATAAATAACTCAAATGTATTGTTTACATGGGCACAATCTGTTCATGACGAGCGTTTACATGCAGCGGGCTTTGTTCTGAACAGAAGTACTGACATGCGCAGAGTGTCAAACTCTCCTTTAAAAAACCATCAAAGAAGAAATTCTACTTCCGGTTTACTTCCGGGTTGAACTTAAACAAACCTGAGCACCCAAAATGGACCTGCAACAGGTTTTAATGACGGTGGAGACGTTACTGCACTCCTTGACTGAGCTACAGGTAACACAGGTCATTTTTAGCTCTTTCAAAGTTTCTAGTAGAAATGTTGTGTCGCTCACCGACCAGTTTTGCTTGACAAAGTTGCACATGCGCAGTTAGATAAAAACAAACAGATCAAGTGTTTACAGGTGCACCGTTCGGGTTATGAATCGGCGTAAACCACCCGTTTCGTTCTGATCACAAATTAGTTCTGATCACAAACGGGGTGTTTACATGACGCGTTTTTATTCCGAGTGGCCATTTGATCTGATTATTTATGTCCATGTAAACATAGCTAGTGACACTGTATCTCCTACCCATTTCTTTTGTGTGTGTTAATCTCCCACGTCAGGATGACTCTATATCCTGACCACCCCTGGTTCCATTCTGACTATGATAATTAAATCTCTGTGTTAATCAACTCTCTTTTCTGAGAGAGAAACCTAGGGGCTGTTTATACGGCGCATATTTTGAGTGAAACCGCACCTTTCTCTCTGCGGTTCTGCTGATCATTTACACAACACCACTGGCCCCCCTCTTTGAATACGGAGGTTTCTGAATCCACCTTCTAGAGTGGAGGTTTTTCGCTGACCACCCCGTTGATAACATAAACATCTCCCGCTGAGCCTTTGTTTGAACTACATGCATGCACGCATGGACAGACGGCATTTCTATCAACAACAATGGCAGTGGACATGCACCGCTTTTTGAACTATGACTGATGGAATATATTTTGATTCTCATAGTTAATTAATCTACACCTGAATCTAGGTGCATCTATGTCTGATGAGACACAGTCTGATCCCGTTCTAATATGTTTATTGAATGAGGCAGGCGCATATTTCATGTGTCGTTCTGCACTATAACATACTAAATGTGCTAAATAATAACCGTTTAACTATAATAAACAGTATTTATGTTAGTGTGGGTGTTTTATGAAATTCCAGATCAACCCAAATGGTTAATGTTTTATCATCTTTTTTGATTCGTGAAAGGTGGGCACACTCACTGGTTTGGAAGAAAACAAACAGACTTAATTAAAAATAATGGATATTTATTAAAGAAGTCTTGTGACAGAAAAAAGTAAAAACATACATGTTCAGACACACAAACTGTTATCTGCTAGAGAAACGTGTCAGTTACTCCGCCACAGAAATTAAACCGCACATACAACAAGGCATTGACATAAAATCATTATCCCTCACCTTTTGACATAACTGGGAGAGCCATCACAGTTTTTGGCGGGAATATACATCAACGCAGCCGAGCATCTTGATCATGATCATGGCAGACTCTCAAATTGTTTATCCGAGCGCTTCTTAATTTATACCTTTGTGGAGTACATGACTTCACTCACTCATCAAACATGTTTTCAATCAAACTTGTTTTTAAAGCGGTGCCAAGCATTGCCAAAAGCTTTCTGTTTCATCTAAAAGCTACAAGGTCAGTTTGCCCTTAATTGCTGAGCTGTGCTCATCAACATCTTACAAACTTGGCTGTGAGATGCATTGGAAACACATTATTTGCCTCACTCCCTTTCAGAAGAACTGCAAGGCTTGAAGTGGGATGGGTGATATGCATTCATTCATTAAAAGACCTTATGGCTTTTCAGAGAAGGACGGGCCCATCCCTCCAAGAAATTCCGGGCCTTTGAAGTAAGACTGCACAAACCCCCCACTTCAAGAAACAGTTTAATGAATCTTGACACTAAACTAAAATGTTTTCACTAACAAGTGTTGACTCTTAACATAAAAATTGATAAACATTTAGTCAGAAAAGCATTAATAAAAACTCTTAATTCACTCCATCCTATGATTTTCTGACTAATTTTGAAAATTTGATATATAAAGTTGTTTGAGCTAAATAAAGCTATCTGGACACAAGTTACGTCATTTAAACGATGTGTAACATGTTGCATGTTCTTAAAGTTGAAAATGAAGACACCAGGTTTCCATCCATCCATCCATCCATTGTCTTCTGCTTATCCGAGGTCGGGTCGCGGGGGTAGCAGCCTAAGTAAGGAGGCCCAGACTTCCCTCTCTCCAGCCACTTGGAGCAGCTCCTCCGGGGGAATCCCAAGGCTTTCCCAGGCCAGCCGAGAAACATAGTCCCTCCAGCGTGTCCTGGGTCTTCCTCTGGGTCTCCTCCCGGTGGGACATGCCCGGAACACCTCACCAGGGAGGCGTCCAGGAGGCATCCTAACCAGATGCCCGAGCCACCTCAACTGGCTCCTCTCGATGTGGAGAAGCAGCGGCTCTACTCCGAGTCCCTCCCGGATGACTGAGCTTCTCACCCTATCTCTAAGGGAGAGTCCAGACACCCTGCGGAGAAAACTCATTTCAGCCGCTTGTATCCAAGATCTCGTTCTTTTGGTCACAACCCAAAGCTCATGACCATAGATGAGGGTGGGAACGTAGATGGATCTGTAAATTGAGAGCTTTGCCTTTTGATTCAGCTCGCTCTTCACCACGACAGACCGGTACAGCGCCCGCTTTACTGCAGATGCTGCACCTATCCGCCTATCGATCTCATGCTCCAGTTTTCCCTCATTCGTGAACAAGACCCCGAGATACTTAAACTCCTCCACTTGGGGCAGGTCCTCCTCCCCGACCCGGAGAGGGCACGCTACCCTTTTCCGGCTCAAGACAATGGCCTCAGATTTGGAGGAACTTATCCTCATCCCGGCCGTATCACACTCGGCTGCAAACCGCTCCAGTGAAAGCCGAAGATCACGACCTGATGAAGCCAATAGGACCATATCATCTGCAAAAAACAGAGAAGCGATTCTAAGGCCACCAAAATGGATCTCCTCAACACCTTGGTTGCGCCTAGAAATTCTGTCCATATAAGTTATGAACAGAATCGTGACAAAGGGCAACCTTGGCGGAGTCCAACTCTCACTGGAAATGAGCCTGACTTACTGCATGCAATGCAGACCAAGCTCTGACACCGGTCGTACAGGGACCTAACAGCCCTTATCAAAGGGCCTGGTACCCCATACTCCCGGAGTACCCCCCACAGAACCCCCCGAGGGACGCGGTCGAATGCCTTCTCCAAGTCCACAAAGCACATGTAAACTGGTTGGGCAAACTCCCACGCACCCTCCAGGACCCTGCTGAGGGTGTAGAGCTGGTCCAGTGTTCCACGACCAGGACGAAAACCACACTGCTCCTCCTGAATCCGAGGTTCGACTATCCGATGGACCCTCCTCTCCAGAACCCCTGAATAGACCTTACCAGGGAAGCTTAAGAGTGTGATCCCCCTATAGTTGGAACACACCCTACGGTTCCCCTTTTTGAATAGGGGAACCACCACCTCAGTCTGCCAATCCAAGGGAACTGTCCCCGATGTCCACGCAATATTGCAGAGTCGCGTAAGCCAACACAACCCCACGACATCCAGAGCCCTAAGGAACTCCGGGCGAATCTCATCCAACCTTGGAGCCTTGCCACCGCTGAGCTTTTTAACCACCTCGGTGACCTCAGCACCAGAGATTGGAGAGCCCGACCAAAAGTCCCCAGGCTCCGCTTCCTCAGTGGAAGACGTGCCAATAGGATTGAGGAGGTCTTCGAAGTATTACGCCGACCGACTCACAACATCCCGAGTTGAGGTCAACAGCACGCCACCCTCACTATAAATGGTGTTGGTCGCGTACTGCTTTCCCCCCCTGAGAAACCGGATGGTGGACCAAAATCGCCTCGAAGCCGTACGGAAGTCATTCTCCATGGCCTCTCCGAACTCCTCCCACGCCCGAGTATTTTCCTCAGCAACCACCCGAGCCGCATGCCGCTTGGACCGCCGGTACCTATCAGCTGCTTCCGGGGTCCCACAGGCCAAAAAGGCCCAATAGGACTCCTTCTTCAGCCTGACAGCATCCCTCACCACCGGTGTCCACCACCGGGTTCGAGGGTTGCCACCACGACAGGCACCAACAACCTTGCGGCCACAGCTCCAATAAGCTGCTTCGACAATAGAGGCGCGGAACATGGCCCACTTGGACTCAATGTCCCCCGGCTCCCTCGGAACGTGTTCAAAGCTCTCCCGGAGGTGGGAGTTAAAGCACCGTCTTACGGGATACTCTGCCAGACTTTCCCAGCAGACCCTCACAATACGTTTGGGTCTGCCATGTCTGACCGGCATCCTCCCCCACCATTGGAGCCAACTCACCACCAGGTAGTGGTCAGTTGACAGCTCCGCCCCTTTCTTCAACCGAGTGTCCAAGAAGTGGCCGCAGATCAGATGAGACAACAACAAAGTCGATCATCGTACTACGACATAGGGTGTCCTGGTGCCAAGAGCACATATGGACACCCTTATGCTTGAACATGGTGTTCATTATGGATAATCCATGACGAGCACAGAAGTCCAATAACAGAACACCACTCGGGTTCAGATCAGGGGGGCCGTTCCTCCCAACCACACCCCTCCAGGTCTCACTGTCATTGCCCACGTGAGCATTGAAGTCCCCCAGTAGAACAAGGGAGTCCCCAGGAGGCGCACTCTCCAATACCCCCTCCAAGGACTCCAAAAAGGGTGGGTAATCTGCACTGCCGTTTGGCGCATAGGCACAAACAACAGTCAGAGCCCGTCCCCCCACACGTAGGCGAAGGGAGGCTACCCTCTCGTTCACCGGGGTGAACCCCAACGTACAGGCACCAAGATGGGGGGCAACAAGTATGCCCACTCCTGCTCGGCGCCTCTCACCAGGGGCAACTCCAGAGTGGAAGAGTGTCCAACCCCTCTCAAGGAAACTGGTTCCAGAGCCAGAGCCATGCGTTGAGGTGAGTCCGACTATTTCTAGCCGGAACCTCTCAACCTCACACACTAGCTCAGGCTCCTTCCCCACCAGAGAGGTGACATTCCATGTCCCAATGGCCAGCTTCTGTAGCCGTGGATCAGACCGCCAGGGCCCCCATCCTCGTCCACCACCCATCCCACATTGCACCTGACCCCTTTGGCCCCTCTCACAGGTGGTGAGCCCATAGAAAAGGGGACCCACATCTCCTTTTCGGGCTGTGCACAGCCGGGCTCCATGGGTAAAAGCTCGGCCACCAGGCGCTCGCCAACGTGCCCCACCTCCGGGCCTGGCTCCAGAGTAGGGCCCCGGTGACCCGCGTCCGGGCGAGGGAACATTGATTCCATTAGTATTACTCATCATTGGGGTCTTTGGGCTGCACTTTGTCTGGTCCCTCACCTAGGACCTGTCTGCCTTGGGTGACCCTACTAGGGGCATGAAGCCCCTGACAGCATAGCTCCTAGGATCATTGGGACACTCAAACCCCTCCACCACGGTAAGGCCCTGGGCTGACACCAAATCAGCTGACACCAGGTTTATTTTGTATTTATTTATTCAGCACCACAAACTGTGTATCACACAAACACTGAGAATTAAATTGAACACTATTAAAAGACGTTAACTGAACTGTAAACTGCATTAATGAACTGGACTCTGCTCTGTTTTCATCTTGGATACTGGTCCCATCCGAACTGGCCTGCCTGGTGGAAGGACAGCTTCTCGACTTTGCAGGAAAGAAATAAAAATAAAAACCCAGTTGGTTGTTGTGGGATCGAAGTAAACACAAGGAAACTTTAAGAACCTTGATTCATCTGCAGTTGTAAGTTTGGGGCGGCCGTGGCGTAGTGGTAATGGCAGTCGTCCCCCGATCGGAAGGTTGGAGGTTCGAATCCCTTTTCCGCCCACCATGTGTCGTTGTGTCCCTGGGCAAGACACTTAACCCCGAGTTGCTCCCGGTAGGTCTGGATGGCACCTTGCAAGGCAGGCTACCACTACCGGTGTGTGAATGTGTGAATGAATGGGTGGATGGCTGGTATTGTAAAGCGCTTTGGGGCTCCTCACAGGGGGCTGGAAAGCGCTATATAAATAAGCTCCATTTACCATTTAAATCAGCTGATTATCACGGAGTAAAGTCTAACATCGTTGACTCGGTTCTGGTCCACTCAGCGACTGGTGTGGAGCTTGTTAGATGAAGCTGGTCTCGCTTGGCGTCAACTCTGTCAACTCTTATCCAAAATCTAGCTTTAACTTTTTTTTTAAATTACATTTATTCATTTTACATTGAAACATAAAGAAAAAAACATTTCATAAATATGTTAAAAAAAAAGAATACATAAAATGAAAGGTGGCAGAAAGAAGAATAATTCTTATTTTGTCTGCCCCTTTTTTCAAAAACAAAACAATTTCAAACAATCAATTCAAAACATAATCATTATAGAAATAACAGTTGAAAAGAGTAATTTTCACAATCAACAATGATTAGTATGTTAGACGCTTAACTAAAACTTTAACTTGTTAAGTTGTTGTTAATAGATCTGACCAGTCATGAATATGTCACATTGTCACCGGCAGTGCTGGGCAACGCTAATCCAAAAATTAGTTCCGCTATTTCTAAATGTAGGATATTGGGAGGTCAATATTAATATTGACCTCTTTACCTTAATTATTAACTTATTCAGTTTGAATAATAATTTCACGGATTATTTTCTTTTTCAGTTTACCCAATATTTCTGTGATCTTTATGATAGATAAATAACCATAAAGCCATTAAGTGACAGAGACGTTGACTTTAGTTTGGTATGCCAGGCGACACTACCATTTATTTAAAATAAATCAACTAAAATCAACATCATTACACTTGATTGACATGATTTCACTTTCTTGCAATTTAACACGCATCAGCACACTTAAATGTAACACAACAGACATAAATACGGATGTCAATATACTTAGTCTGTGGCTCTTAGCTTAAAATGTAGTTACCAGCTTAAATTGAGAGGGATAAGGAAATAGGAGGAAAGATGGAGAGATGGTTTACAGGAAATTGTCTCGAGCATGTTACCAGAAGTGACACTCCCCATCAGATTTCTGCTGAATCCCAGGTACGTTTGTAAACACTGACTCATTACCTTTAAGATGACCAGTCTGGTAAAGAGATGGCACCAGCCTTTCAGATGCACAGAGTCCTTCAGGCCCAGTACGTCCGAACTGGTTGTTTACTTTCCAACGTCTCCTGGGGTCCGCTTGGATCATCCGAAAATGTGTCAGCCCCTGGTTGACTTCAAGACGAGATGTTTCTCAAAGAAAGTTCATTAAGAACTTGGAGCTCTTAGTAGCTCTATTGAATTTATGGAGGCATCCATGAATTCTTGCTGAATAAGCCAGTCTTTGGCGTATGACTGCAGCTTAAATCTGCTTCTAAAGAAGGGACATGATAGTTCTTGCTGTCCGATCCAACTCTGAAGCGTTCCAGGAAGCAAAACGCTTTTACTAAAAATGTTGAGATTAGAACACAGTTTCCTCATTGGTCCGTGGACCAAGCGAGGAGAGTTAGAGACACGTCAAAGACTTCACTTTAACGTTATCAGGGTTCAAGGTGAATTTCAGAGCAGAGAGAAATTGTTTAGGAAAAGTGTCTGAGTGAGGAGACTTTCAGACGCTAGTGAGAGTTTTAGCTGAAACTCCACAAAACAACTTCTGAGCAAGTCAGTTTGACATATTATCTGAACTCTGACATCGTTAGACACCTTCATTTGCAGAAGTGACACAGTAATGCTTCACATTTAAGGAAATAACACAGCATATAACATATGTGATCATAATATATTGTAAACTACAACACTGCTCATGAATAAACACAGGTGATGCTCTGATTATATTTGTATTAGAACAAACTCAAAGATAGAAATAGTCTCTTTTTGAGTGAATCTGTCCTTTGATTTAAACTAATAAAATAAATTGTGTTAAATGTCTGGTTATTGAAAGGTCAGTAAAGGTCATCTCTGGAACAGTTCAAAAATACAAAGGTGTATCAGAGCGGGCACGGTCATGCCCATTACATAAAGCACTTATTAATTTATTTAGGTCCGCAATTTCAAAAGCGCTCATATATTAGCAATGCTAGCGGAAGCTAATGCTAACACGTTAACGTGCAAATGGCAAACTACTTTTTTAAATCCAGCAGATTTGACCATTTCGTGAAACGGTCAAGCTCAGAAAAACCTTGTGCTATAAAGTCAGCTAAGAAATTTTGTGTCTTCTAACAGAGACCTCAAGGGAACCTCCTACTGTTTAAGGTGTGATCTTTCAATTTACATGTATGTGTTACAAACCCCCCTTTGTTAAGCTGGGATGTGTCGTTTTGTCAATTTAAATAGAATGGGCATGTTAGTTAATTTGTGGTGTTATTTCAGTTTCCAATTTCATATGTTGGTGCGTGACTTGTAAGCCTGTATAAAACTTCTCGTTCTCACAGCTTCCATTCAGAATTGAAAAAGACTTCTGGACAGAAGTCGAAACGTTTTCTGCAACAAATAAAGTCCAGTTGATCCTGTATTGAACGCCTTTTTTGATTTCATCATGTCCTGGACGACTGAGAATCTTCACCAGCATATCAGCTAAGAAATGTTTTTTTTCTCAGCAAATAAATAATTGTTTTTACCGTGTTTTCTTGGAAAGTCCTTAGCTTCTGTGGCCGCCGCCATTCAGTGCTGTTCTAGACCAGTTGTACTGGTGGGGCCTAGCTGGGGCCAGAGGTTTTGTCAGAGGGGCATGTTCATCTCGGAGAAAGACAGATTCAAAATCTTACTTGACTCTTATTTTTTAAAGCAGTGATTAACCATTGTAACCAAAGAAAATAGTTTAAAAAATCTAATGAAAAAAATATGAAACTTTTTACACAGTATTTGTATTGACTGAATAAAATATATTAATAAGCAAATAAAATAATAATGAAAATAACTGTTATGTGAATTCTTGGTTCAGTTTCTTAGTCCAAAATTATATAACAACATTGGCTGCCCTACTATCACAGAAACTGTATTCTGTGATTTTGATG
The DNA here is from genome assembly GCA_038048925.1 of Garcialebias charrua. NCBI lineage: Eukaryota > Metazoa > Chordata > Actinopteri > Cyprinodontiformes > Rivulidae > Garcialebias > Garcialebias charrua. The sequence goes on from JBBPBX010039721.1 coordinate 27,287, forward strand.
ATTTCTGGCAAACCGGTCAACAAATGAGTCAAGATTCAGATTTTGTGTTAGCAGGATTTAATTGTAACTAAGAAATTTATCCAACATTAATAAAACGTATCTCACGTTACCTTTTTGGACATGCATGAATACATTTGTATACACTGTACTTGTCTGTAGTAGAGAGAACATTAATCTTCTCTTTGCGGTGCAAATTCTGCTAACACAAAACGTGTAACTACTTAAAACTTTTAGAGAAGGGTCATTTAACATTTCTACCTTTGGAACCCAGAGACTGGTCGAGTGACCTGAAGGATTTTAGCTAACATCCTATAATGAGCTGTTAACAGGCGCTTTTGTTTTGTAAATAAGGCCATTACTGGCGCACCACAGGAGAGGGCACGCTTAACACTAATTTGACTAAGGGCCAGTTTACACGGCGCGTATTTTGAGTGTAACCGCTACTTTCTCTTTGCGACTTTGCTTATCGCCTACACGACGCTGCTGGCCCCCCTCTTTGACACCGATACTTTTCTGACCCTGCTCTCAAAGTGGAAGTTTTTCGCTGACCCCCCGTTGATAATGTAAACATCTCCCGTGGAGCTTTTGTTTGAACACATGCACGCAGCACGCACGCGCAGACAGCCGGCATTTTAACAATGGCGGTGGACTGGACAGTGGACACACGCACCACTTTCTGAACTATAGCTGATGGAATATATTTTGATTCTCATATTTAATTATTCTACACCTTACCTGCATCTGTGTTGGAAGAGAGCCAGCTGCCTGGATCCAGTTGTCGCTGTTAACGAGGCAGTCGGACATTTCACGTGTCACGCTGCACTATAACATACTAAATGTGCTATATATTAACAGTTTAACAATAATAAACAGTATTTATGTTAGCGTGGGAGATATTTAAATTTATCTGAGCTAAATGAAGCTATCTGGACTCGTTACGTCATGCCTAACATGCTGCATGTTGAAAATGAAGACACCAGGTTGATTTTTAATTTATTTATTTATTCAACACCACAAACTCATGTCACAAACACTGAGAATTAAATTGAACACTTTTAAAAACACGTTAACCGAACTTTAATGAACTGGACTCTGTTGTTTTCATCCTGGTGGACACTGGACCCAGATCCGAACCGCCGGTCCGCTTCGTGGAACAGCTTCGACCTCGCAGGAAAAAAATAAAAATAAAACCTCAGTTGGTTGTTCTGTGATCGAACTAAACACAAGGAAACATTATTAAGAACATTGTTTACCTTGTAGCGCTGCTGGAAATCAGCTGATTCTCACGGACTAAAGTCAGACATGTTGACGCGGTTCCGGTCCAGTCAGCAACTGGTGTGCAGCTTGTTAGATGAAGCAGGTCCCACTTGGTGTCAAATCTGTTGACTCTTGTCCAAATTCCAGCTTTAACTTGTTGTTAACTTGTTGACAACAACTTGTAGTAGCTGAACTTTTAGCCAGAGAGGAAAACAGGCTGCCTCGTCTGCTCTGTTTACCCCAGGCTGCACGCATGCGCAGTAGTGAAGGTTCCAAAAATCACAGTGCCATCTAATGGTGAATCCAGACCGAATGCGTTTTCTACTGCAGCAGCGTCCAGTTTACATGCGAAGTCAATGGTGGACGCACCTCCAGCAGCCTCCTGGCGTCTTGCGTCACGTCGCGTGCGTGTTGGGCGTGCTGGAGAGCTTTTTCCGTGCACGTGAACCCGCGTCAGCCTCCAATGCACGCCTCCAACATGCTGAAGATTTCGCCGTTCAACTTTCAAACGCCGCTCAAACTCTACCCGATTGGTTGGTGTGTCAACCAATCAGGGAGAGTCGGGGGAGAAGAGAGGGGGTCAGGGGGAGAGTCCCATATGTGACGCGGAAACCAGTGACGCGGAAACCATTGCGCATGTGACGTATTGTTTGTGGAACACAGAAAAAACCCGCGGAGTCATGGAATATGGAAGAGAAACTCATTGTAGCTGTGTGTTCGCGACAATTCCTTCACAACCAGTCAAGTCTGCTCCACAGAGACAGAAATAAAGAGCTCCTCACCTCGCGGAGTGCATTGACGACTCGGTACACCGGTAAGCTCCTCCCCCACACCCCCGCAGCAGCAGGGTTGCCAGATAAACATGAATTTTATTTTTTTATTTATTTATTTTTACCCCTTTTCAGTGCAAATGTTCACTAAACTCAACACATTATTAATCTTATCAGACCCTCACGCAGCAAATATGACAGTTTGGGTAAAAAAAAATAAAAAATAAGCAACAGTACTAGATGATTAATTAATTTTTATCTGGCAACCCTGCGCAGCAGTTTTCTGGGTAGTTTCGCTTCTGGCTTTTTGGTTTGGACACAAAGTGCGTCCACTTGCGTGCGTGTTGAGCTTCTTTGCAGTTGAAATCGCGTTCGGTCTGGATGTACCATAATGGCTCAGCATGGTAACTACAGTAAAGTCATGAG